>JAOPUI010000133.1:5230557-5233079 GCA_027123135.1 Urophycis floridana | reverse complement strand
CACCAAACATAAAAAAAATCTAACAATTATTAAAACCACATATTTTATGTCGTTTTTTTACTTGTTCTATTTGTAGTGATATATTTATATGTAATATATAACTTTCACATTTTATGTTTAGTGACATATTAACATTTTATGGTCATATTTTTAATATGTAGTGAAATGTATTAAAATTATGTCAAATGTCGTGACATATGACTTTCCCTCTCCCAGTCTGCGGTGTCTGAATGCGTCGGCCAATCAGCTGGAGCTCCTGCCGCCTTCCAGCCTATCAGAGGAGAGCAACAGCGTGCTCCAGGAGCTGTACCTCACCAACAACCGGCTGACGGACAAGTGTGTCCCGCTGCTCACGGGCCACGCACACCTCCGCGTGCTCCACATGGCCTACAACCACCTCCAGACCTTCCCGGCCAGGTACAACAACAGCAGCAACAACAACAACAACAACAACAACAACAACATGTATTTGTATTTATTTGTTTAGTCCAGTACGCTGCCTGTTTGTCAGTCAGCCAGCCTGTTACTCATGAAAAAGCACTGATGACTAATGCAGAGCACTCAACTCAAGTACACAAACACACTCACACGTGTGCACACTCGCGCACACACACACACACACACACACTGCTCCGTCTCCTAGCAACCCTCTCGGGGGCAGCAGACTCCTTCTCTCTCGACACGACCTCCCTCTGCTCTCATCTCTCCACCACGCACTAATATCCTCACCCATCACTCGTTCTCTCTCTTCCCCCCTCCTCCTCTACCACCACCACCACCACCACCACCACCACCGCCTCCCGGTAGTAAAATGGCCCGGCTGGAGGAGCTGGAGGAGCTGGAGCTGAGTGGCAACATGCTGAAGACGGTGCCCACCACCATCCTGAGCTGCAAGCGCATGCACACGCTCATCGCCCACTCCAATGCCCTGGAGGTGTTCCCCGAGGTCATGCAGCTGATGGACATGAAGGTAGGGGGAGGGGGAGGAGGGTGTGTGTGTGTGTGTGTGTGTGTGTGTGTGTTCCTGCTTGCTCTTACATTTCCATATGCCCGCGTGCCTATGCGCGTGCATCTCATCTGCGCATGTGTCTCTGCGTGTGTGCGTGTGAGTGGGCTGGATGTGCGCGTTCCTGCTCAGTTATGCATTTATGTGTGTGTGTGTGTGTGTGTGTGTCTGTGTGTCTGTGTGTGCCTTTGCGTGAATCTCATGTGTGATAGTTTCTAGGTAGTGCATGTGTACCTGTGAGTTTGTACTGTATATGGCCGTGGGTGTGTGTGTGTGTGTAGTGTACTGTATATGGCCGTGTGTGTGTGTGTGTGTGTGTAGTGTACTGTATATGGCCGTGGGTGTGTGTGTGTGTGTGTACTGTACTGTATATGGCCGTGGGTGTGTGTGTAATTGTGTACTGTAGTGTACTGTACAGTATGTGCGTGTTAACACTCCTCTCCTGTGGTGCCAGTGCGTGGACCTGAGCTGCAATGAGCTGAGTGACATCACCCTGCCAGAGAACCTGCCCCCAAAGCTGCAGGAGCTGGACCTGACAGGGAACCCCCGCCTCAACCTGGACCACAAGACCCTGGAGCAGCTCAAGTAAGCACCACACTGAGAACACACACATAGACACACACACACACACTATAGGGGCTGTCGGTGAGATTTAGGAGCTATAACTTGAGTGTAATCTGTTAGCCGTACCGTAGCTGTTCATAGGTGAACTGCTCTGCGAGGACATCTGCTCTGGGTGACTGCGCACTCGCCTCCGTGTGAGACCATTTAGATGTTCATTTCTGACCAATCAGGGCACTGCTTCACACCGATTGGTTCGGGGAGTTCGTCTTTGCTGTAGATCACATTCGGGGCGTTATCACCTCACCACTGGGAAGAGAGCAGAGAGGGCACCTTCTTTTTGGGGTTGTATATTAAATTTTATTTAAATATAAAAAAAATTGTGCCCCCGTCTGCATTTTTCCACTCTCTCTCCTTTTACAGCCCTCCCATCTTAGCTGCAGCCCCTTTCATGCACTGCAGAAAGCCATCAGCGTCGAGCTTCCAGAGTGTCTGCGCATTCTTGCATTTATTGATTTTTTTTAACAAACAAAACCATAAAATCTTATTACGCATTTTATTATGACCAAAGGTGACCCTTTTTATCCCCCCCTCTCTGTTTACTTGTTTTATTACCAATGTGCTCTCGGAATTGTGTTTTCTTTTTCGGAAGCGTGGTAAATTTGTTTCCCGTCGCCGTGTCATCGGCGGGTTCCTGGGCACCGTCAGAGCAGATAAGGCCCACCGAAGCAGTGGGGGGGCGGAAGGCATGGACGCCACTCACTTTTAATAAAACCATAAAGACAGCATCCACGTCCTTGAAAAGGGCAGAACAGAGTCATCATCAAATTACTTTTATGCACATGGATTTTCTTTAGCAGATGCACCAGGCTTTTCCATCAGATATATGTAGGCTGTGATATCCCATATAGGGTCATGTAAGATAATAGCCATTTGGCCATAAGCTCTCCAATAT
>JAOPUI010000133.1:5223057-5225557 GCA_027123135.1 Urophycis floridana | reverse complement strand
GTAAGTCAAGTTGGTGTGTGTGTGTGCGTGTGCCTGTGTGCATGTGTGTGTGTGTGTGTGTGCATGTTTTGTGTGTGTGTGTGCGTGCGTGTGTGTGTGTGTGTGTATGTGCATGTGCGCACATGTGTGTTGCCGCTGTCTACAACGAAAAATCAATGCTAATCCGTTTAACAGTGGGTTTTTGTTTTTTTCTTCTTACCACGCATCAATCAAACTAGCAATGGCTATCGATAACACCTATATCAACCTCTGCCGAGAAACATATTTGACCGTTCACTTGACACGGCGCATTGTATTCGCCGTGTAATGGCCTTGTTTCACCATTAATCCACACCGGGAAAAAATCAGACACAAACAAACAGTTTGCGTTCGCTACAAGGGCTATGCAAATAGTCCCATATTTTTCTTCTTACTCATTTCACTCCCTAATGTTTTGTAATCGGCGTTGGTAAGTCAGAAGACATCAGCTTGACTCTATTAATTACCACCTGATCCTTTCTTCCTGGATAATTAGGTACCCATTAGTTCTAATCAAGTAGTTACTTAATTATTGCAGTAATTAGTCTAATGGCCTAGCAAATTGAAGCTTTATCACTTTCAGATACTTAATGTTCTTGGCAGAGTACATCACAAGTGTCAATGCTTGGGCTTCGGCAATCAGGCTAAACGAAAAAAAAAAAAAAAGTTGACGCTAAAACAATGCAAATATCTATCGGTGGGTCCCTCCATCTTTTTTTGTTTTGTTCACACATTCTAAGGTAACAACGTTATTGTCGCCGCGTCTCTCATCCACACACACACACACACACACACACACGTGGTCTTTGGCGCAGTCGTCGCCGTGTAATCTAATCTGGTGTTAACCTGTTGGCAGCGCCAGGGAAGCGTGTTTTTCCGATGCCAGCAGAGCACGCAAGAAGCCCGGCGATGCCAGAGGTCCGTCGCTGGAGGAATGCACGGCATCCCATCCATCCTATTCATCTCCCAGGGCCTCGTCAATGTTCCCCCGCAGCCCCCCGGTGACATCACATTGCAAATATGTGCTTAGGAGTGTGTGTGTGTGTGTGTGAGAGAGAGAGAGAGAGAGAGAGAGAGAGAGAGAGAGAGAGAGAGCTGTTCTTTGGGGTGAGAGAGAGCGAGAGAGAGAGAGAGAGAGAGAGAGAGAGAGGGGGGGTGCTTTGGGGAGAGAGAGAGAGAGAGAGAGAGAGCTGTTCTTTGGGGTGAGAGAGAGAGAGAGAGAGCTGTGCTTTGGGGTGAGAGAGAGAGCAAGCGAAAGAAAAAGAGAGAGAAAGAGCTAGAGAGAGAGAGAGCGAGGGCTCTGTGCTCTAGCGAAAGGGGGCTTGCCCAGGGGCCAAAGTCAGAAAGTGAATGGCCTGTCTTCAAACCGAAGTAAATTGGGCTCCCAGCCTGTCTGTCATCACCTCCCAATTAACGGCAGTTTATTGGGTCTGCGGGAGACGGGAGGACGTTGGCAGGTGAGGAGAGGTGTCTGAAAGGTCAGTGTCCCGGTATTCCAAATTTAGACAGAGGTGACTTGTGAACCAGACGTCGCATTCACCACCGCCGCTGTGACCACTGGACCTGAAAGGCAAGGTAAACATGAGAGAAGCTCCCAACGTCCTGGTATGCGTACACATGCCTGGACACACACACACACACACACTTACACACACACACACACACAGACTTACACACAAAATACATACACACTTACACACACACTTACACACACAAAATACACACACACACCCTTACACACACAGACACACACACACACACAAACAAAATACACACCCACACACACACATACACACACACACATTTTACACGTTTTTATTCCACATAAATCAACATCCCTAGCAAAAGGACCCAAAACTTCTGGATTTCTTTTTTTTTTTTTTTTTGTGAGAGAGCATGAAACTAGTCCGCTTTACTTGACCTATTTGTCAGAAAATACAGAATGCCCCACAAGACGCTTTCATGGGGAAAAAAAAAAAAGATAAAAAAGCCAAAGCCAGCCATGGCGCTCCGTGCCGTATGACAGCGGTGTGTGAAAACTGACACACAAGAGTTTTCAAATTGGGGCCCGGGGAGCCGAAGCATAAAATAACTTCAATCTCAGGCGGCTCCCCAAGGAACAGAGCGGAGGTGCGGCCAACACAACAACACGACAACAGAGAGAGGCAGGAAGGGGTGAAGGTAGAAGTTATTAGAGGATAAAACATGCCTCTCCATCTCACTCTCCCTCTCTCTCAGGAACCCCGAGGATGATCAATGGATTTAGTCACAGGGATATTCAAGCAGAAAATTGCTGCCTTTTTTGCTTTTCGGTGAAGTATTTCTGGAATACACACCCCGAACCCCTCGTCCACAAAAGGTTGAGGAAGGGAGGGAAAAAAGAGAGAGAGAGAGAGAGAGAGAGAGAGAGGGAGAGAGAGAGAGAGAGAGAGAGAGAGAGAGAGATGAAGAGGAAGTAACTGATCGCTGATGGATCATATCT
>JAOPUI010000133.1:5202996-5213530 GCA_027123135.1 Urophycis floridana | reverse complement strand
CCGTCCCGCTCCAGCAGAAGAAAAGCTGTTTTGCGTTTGCCACGGTGTGTGGGAGGGCCCTCCTGATAGAGGGGGGGGGGCAGAGTGACCACTAGCTTTAGGGGGATGCTTTCCAGCCAAACACTTTGCTGACACGACAGGGTGAACTCTGCACTCTTAATCATTTCAGAGCAATTAATAGCTGATTTTTATGGTGTGACAGGTTTAAACACTTATGATTTATGGTGTCACTGGTGTAAACGGTTGACAATAAAAACCATCATGAATTTTGTATCGTATTGTGTCATTGATGATCTGTTCCAACAGATAAACATCCCACAATCATGCATGAGCAGCCCATCAAATCCCTGCCTGGCTGTAAGTCAAGTGAGTGATAGGCCTCCGTCAGCTATTAGTGAGTGAAGGCTGTTTCAGGTGACTGCACCTGCTTCTGTGTGAGCCATTTTGGACTGTAGACAGCTCCCGGCTCATTTCCGATCAATCAGGGCGTAGCATTTCTAGTCTGACATCGCCAGGCCAATTCACAAATGCGTACGGGTGTAGACACGGCGTTCATCGTATTACACACGCCACATGTTAAATACACGGTCATGGGCCAGACAGCCATGCTAGCGCAAGTAAAACATGCTCTGGTTCCCAGACTACTATCTTCCCTGTCAGGTTCAGGGAGTGTTGCCTTTCAATCACAGGTGCGAGGATGCAACAGTCGTCAAGCCACCATCCATCAGCATCGTCAGAGTCGGGGGGGGGGCGATACCTTCTGAGATGCGGTCCCACATGATGGTGACGTAGTCGTCGCGGTCAGACCGAGACTGCTCGTGCCAGAAGCCCAGCGCGTGGAGGAACTCGTGCTCAATGGTTGCTATGCGATCGCAGTTTTGCCCGATGGACAACCTCTGCTTTCCAACCCGCCGGTTACCCACGGAGGAGAAACATCTGGAAATGAAAACAGATGCAGATGACACTTTCATAAGACACTGCTCTATGATATGGAGAAAAAAAAAATTAAGAGTGTAAGCAAAAATCTGTCAACATATACAGTAGATTGATATATATTTTTGTTTTTGTTGATTTATTTGTTTGTATTTTTTATTTTTCTATATGTTTCCATATTATACATCAGTATCTTTATGAAACTATAATATTACCATATATAAATTTTGTCTTACCCGCCTCCTTTAAATATGGAGATGTAGTTTGCCTCTCCAGACCAGGGCTGGAAGTTGATGCAGGTTTTAAGCCGGTACTGTTCGAAAGCCTTCAGAATGACACCTTTAGCATTGATCTCTGCAGAGGACAGCAGGCAAAGATAGTTAGATACTTTATTAATCCCCATAGGGAAAGTTTTGATGAAAGGAAGGAAGGATAGTGGGGGTGAAAAATGTATCTTAATCCCTTTTGAGTGCAAACTCAATTCCATGTATAAATAGAAAATCAGGCTCTTCTGGGTAGCATCAAGCTTACTCTTGTAATGGAGACATTTTCAAAGCTCTTTGGTGTTTTGAGGGTATATTTTGAGGGCAAAGAGGTCATGACACATTATTATCAACATTCCTTTCTGAAACCCACTAACATTATATTGGCATTACCTTTGCTTCCCTGAATTTAACAATTTAAACCCATTATAATCAATTAGAAATGCTTGAATAGCAAAGTGAGCAACTTGAATGGTTTGTCATGTTCTGCAAAGAACATTTCACTTCTGGCTTGTCTCTCTGAGGATCAGCCGAAATGTCAGCTCTGACCTTTCGTTTCAACCCCTGACCCATATGCTGAGAGCTGCATCTAATGCATGCCGTACCTCTTGAAGGTTCTCCCAGCAGCAGTAACGGTAAGCAACGTGATGGCACCGCATTTAAAGAGTCTTTTATAGGTTCTTGGGGGGAGGCGGGGGGTAGTTTACGACGTGCTGTTGTCTTACCCAGGCTGTCCTCCATGTAGTATGGAATGGTCTTCGGCCACCTGTATTCTTCACCTATTATGGAGTTTCTGGACTGCCTCTGTCGCGGCGGTCAAAGGCATTCAGAGGGTGGCGAGAACGTATTGTGAGCAGAGAGGTGACCTGTTTGCCACGGTGAAGCTCAAAACCAGTGGAGGAACATACCTCGTCCAGCAGGATGTCTCCCTCCACGAGGTTCAATCCAGCTTCTGTGGACGACAAGCAGGTCAGGAGCCAGTGGGGCGAGGGTGTGTGTGTGTGTGTGTGTGTGTGTGTGTGTGTGTTAAATGAAGGTATTTAGTGTAGTGCGTCAAACCTTCATTGATATCGAAAATATCAAGATCCTGGCCGCCATCGACGTCATATTCTGTGGGAATGATTAAAGTAATAAACGATTCAGTGAATTCCAGTGTTGCAACTCAAAGCATTAAAATAAATAATGAAAGCCATCGTTCAACTGCTTTTTAATATCTTTTAATAGCCAAGTGTCTGAATGTTGGCCATCACTTACCCAATACTTTTGCTGTTGGCTGTGTACAAAATAATACATCCGATGAATATTACATTATTCCGTACAGTGATGAAGCTCATGATACATAACATGAATTGAACATCGGTGATGAATTGAGCACATATTTATAATAAAGATTTCTTACCAAGCAATAGATGGAGGCAAACAAGAGGCATAGAATGTCAAAAACAAATACCACTTGTTTCTTCCGCCCTTCCATGTTGTTCATGAAGTGTCCTTCTACATGGGATCCTTGAGGTGACTGACAGCACCTCTTATAATATGTAAACAATAAAATGTGTGTAATCACCAAATCAATAATTAACCAAGATATCCGCTGGGCCACAAAAAAAAATCACCTTTCTCCTTTTGCTATCATCTTTGAAATCTAAAGTTGCATGGAACATTTAGACATTGGATTTAGTTGTAGGCCTATGTGTATATTGTATTATGTGTATTTACAGTGGCATATATAGGGTAATCCAGCACTTATGACTTAAGACTTAATGAATCAGATCGTGTCAAGGGTCAGGGTTAATTGATTGCCGAGACGGAACTTCTTGTTTAAGAAAGTAAAAGTCCTGTCAGATTTTTTATTTATTATTCTTTGAAAATATTAGCAAAATGTTGATGTTATGAATTACCTTGGCTTTGCCGCGTATTGTTCATATGGCATTCACCTGCAATTCTGACAAATGATGACTCTGATCGGCACTCAAAGCAGTGTGTCCCCTCCGTGCACCCAGCAGTGCAATAGCGCCAGTGCTGGAGTATTAGCGCTACTGCAATCAGCCATGCGCATTTATGTTTTTTTCTTTTTTTTTACATTTATGAATCATGTTGGCGGCCAACATAGGCCTAATGATATGATAATGTCGTGGTGCCCCACTAGTGCACTCTTCAACTCAATCATGACATGGTGATTATTGTCATTGGAGAAATTGCTAAAATACTGACAGCATAATAGGGTTGACAATACACATGATGATACTGCAGGTTAGTCTGGGAACCGGACGAATGAGCTCGTGTTGAATTTGCTCTGGCATAGGCTATGTGTCTGTCTGCACCCCCCGTTCACACATCCAACAAACGTGTCACTTGTGTCGTGGCTCTGATTCGTGCTTGGTCTATCCAATTACATCCAGAGGCATTTGGTCTGCGTCCGTTGATAACGTGGAAATGGAAAAGGAACGGAGAGGTTCCAGGTCTGACGGTGTAAGGCTAACTGTAGGTGGCATTAGTTCATGAATGGCTTCAGACTATGTAGGAAGCACAAAGAGAAAAGGTGTCACAGCAACCGACTTATTGGAAGTGGCCTACATGTTTGATTGTGTAGAACAGAAGCAACGGTGTGATGAAACCCAGATAGGGCCCATCCACACGGAGACGATTTTCGAGTGAAACCGCATAGGTCTCGTGCGTTTAGGCCGACCGTAACGATGGATCCGGCGTTTTCGGTGCCTGAAAACGCACTTTTTTGAAACCAGGTCCCAGGGTGGAAAAGTCAAAAACGTTTCAGGTTTTGGATTTGTGAGAACACCAGAAACGCAAACGATAATGTCATCACCCCTCGACCCGCCCCTCTAGCTTTTGACCTCTTAAGATCGTGACGTCTCATAACAACAACAACACACAATGGTGGAATACAGCCTAACGATGATGCTGACAGTGCTGCAACAGATAATAACCCTTATTAACACGCGAGGGGGAAATATATTACAGCAAAACCAATATATATTACATATTATATAGTGTATAATTTTATTACATATTATATAGTATGTTGTTCGGTTACTTCTTCTTGGACAGTCTGTTTGTATTCAGCGCGCAGGCTTTATGCACATGCTCCGCCTCTTCTTCATTTTTCGGTGGATTTCTGAAGCTGAAACAGCGCGACACACAGGCCTGTAATATGTACTACAGCATTTCTAGAGCTAGATGCGTTTCAGCAATGACTCCATCGTTACAGGTTTGTAGCGCTGACAAACTTGACAGCATTGCACATAACGTTTTACTTCCAGGCTTATCTTAGGCCAATATACAAGAGCTTGTAATCTCTTATAGGTCTTGTACCTTCCAAAATGGCCAGAGAGAGGATCATCGTGATAGTGAGCGAGTAACTGAGGATGGAGGGAACCGCGTATGTATATTTGGTACATGGTTTTATGAGGTAATTTCACCACTCTGTATACCTTATCTTCCAGAACAGTGAACTTTGTAGCCAAATCTTCAATCACTTCTCCTGTTTCCATGATATTGTTCTGGATATTAGAGTCCTCCCGCTGGGCTCTCCAAATGTCTTCATCGGTAATCTGAAGGTGTTTGGAGGTGTTTATTTTTTAATGCAGCACGGCAGCACAAGTGGCATGGGGTTGTTGATCATCCAGAGGAGCTCTCGACAGAGCATCGGGCACAGTGTTGTATTTCCCTTTGCAATATTCCACCGTAAAGGAGAACTCCTGAAGGCGAAGCGCCCTTCAGATGAGCCGAGTGCATGGCTTTTGGGTTGTAGTGTATGGTCAGTTGGTTCATACTTTATAAAGAGATGTATGTTTTTGGTCAGCTGTTTACACTATGTAAAGGAGATGCGTGTTTTTCTTGAGGTTGTTTGGGAGGAAAGGGAGTTTATGGGGAGTTTATGGTGTTATGAGGTCAGAGTACTGATGTGTCGTTTGTGAACGATTCGTTCAATATGAACTAATCTTTTATATGACTTGGAAGTAATGAGTCTTCTCAGTGAGTGATTTGTTCATTTTCATGCAGTATCTTCCCTGGCCCCATGACAACAGTTTGTTCACCGGATCGTTCATACAGATCAGTCTCTTGTTCATTAGTCACGTGACAGGCAGCTCAGGCTGAACGGTTCGTTCTTGTTCATCGAATCATTCATTTGTCACGTGACAGGCAGCTCAGGTGAACGGTCCGGTGAACGGTTCGTTCTCGTTCGTTCTCATTCATCGGATCCTTCATTTGTCACGTGACAGGCAGCTCAGGCTGAATGGTTCGTTCTCATTCATCGGATCGTTCATTTGTCACGTGACTGGCAGCTCAGGCTGAACGGTTCGTTCTCGTTCGTTCTCGTTCATCGGATCGTTCATTTGACCCGTGACAGGCAGCTCAGGCTGAACGGTTTGTTCTCATTCATTCATTCGGATCGGTCTCTCGTTCATTTGTCACGTGACAGCTACCCAGTCACTCTTGTGTCGTGCTGTCAAACAACAGTGGCAGGGAGGATATAGGACACAAGTCACTTTATTGTGGTGTGTATTTGCTTTCCTAGGTTTTCACATGTTTTAAATTGCTTGTGGCATTTTGTGTAAACTTTGTCAGCTGAATTAAACCATGTTGCCTTCATTCTTAAGTGTTTGAGAACCGCGTTTTTTTTTTTACAATGCTCACAAGAGGGCTAAAGCGCCACCTGCAGTAAAAATGAACTCGATGAATGAAATGACTCAAAACAAGATTTGTTCAATTTACTGTCCGAGAGTAAAAGATCCGACTCAGGAAAAAGAGTTGAACTTCCCAACACTAGGTCAGAGGTGCAAAGAAGCCAGTTGTTGTGACAATAGCCTGGGGTACAGGGGGTACCTGACTGTTAAGATAATTATCTGAGAAGTAGTATTTAAACTGTGCATCAGGACAAGGCTGGGAAAGTGTTCTCAGAATTTGGCCACAGAGGCTCTCTCAAGATTCTGACCTTTTTGACACTATTTCCTTCCCTTTTTAATATACAAGTGGGATGTGTCAGGGGTGGTTTCCCCTTTTCCTTAACACATCAAGATACTATACTATACTACTATTGGGCAGCCGTGGTCTGCTGGTTAGGGCTTCGGATTTGTAACCGGAGGGTGGCTGGTTTGAACCCCGACCAGTGCAAACAGCTGAGCAAGGCACCTACCCCCTCACTGCTCCCCGAGCTGTTGCAGGCAGCTCACTGCATCGGGTTTAAGTGTGTGCTTCACCTCACTGTGTGCTTCACCATCACTGTGTTCTGAGTGTGTCACTAATTCACGATTGGGTTAAATGCAGAAGACTACATTTCCCTCACGGGATCAAATGAGTAATTCTTCTTCTTCTTCTTCTTCTTCTTCAGCATGTTGTCCACGGCCCTAACCCGTTGGGACCTGGAGGAAGAGAGCTGCGCCAGCTGCCCCTCAATGGCATGTACCTGACATCGCCGAAGGCCGCTATAGGTAAAGGCATCCACCAAACAGTACAAGTAGCCTCTACAGTTCTGTCCTCATTTCTCTCTTTTTTTACCATGAGAAATATACAATGGTTCACTTCCCACACAGTATCCATTCACTTCCCTTATTTCACTACAACTGGGCTACTGTGCTGTGATCCTCAGGTTTGGCAGAGAAAATATTGAATATTGCAAATATTCAATAACTAACTAATTGCCACAGACTGACGCACCACACAACGAACAGCAAACGGTTGTGCAATGGAAGCCATCTTGATTCCATCTTAAACCAAAGAGCTCACTCATTCCAGTTAATCAATGAAGTAAGGCAAAGGTTGGGCATCTAATGATAGCCAACCCCAAACAGTCCACAATTGTGTTGCTAATCCATCATGAAAGATCTCTCTCAGCGATCGGCCCGATAGGAAAGGGGAACTGAAGCACACTGATTACATTCTGCCCCTGAGCTCCAAACGCTGTCGGCCACTCTTTTGTTCCAGTCTCTTCCCATCTTATTGGAATAAAATACGCATCCATGTTGGCAACAACCATTTTGTTTTTTAAAAACAAAATCAAAAATATTATGTTGTGGACAAAAATGACCTTTTACTTTCCAATTCTAATAAAGCGTAGGATAGAATAGAAACTATATAGCGGGGTGATTATGACTCCCTGATTGTTTTAATAATTAAAATACCTTTGAAACTTGAAACTGCAAGTCACTAGCAGTGTTATTAGACATTCATGACCCGAACAATTTCAAAATCGCTGCACAAAATAGTTTTCAATACTGTGTGTGTTTGGGTGTGTTTGTGTGTGTGTGTGTGTGTGTGTGTGTGTGTGTGTGTGTGTGTGTGTGTGTGTGAGCTTGTTCCACTCACAATGTTCATGGTGACCTCCGGGTCGAGGTCAGCTTGGTCACCCTTGCTTCGAAGGTGCGCGTGATGCTGTCCCTGGAAAACGGGTGGTCTGTGGTAGGGGTCCCATCTGGGGCCCCCTGCTCTGTACACCGGCTCACTAAGGGCCCCACCAGAGACGGCCAACACCAACAGCCCAACCCACAGCATCCTCACATCTGGAGATGTATAGAAAATATACATACATTGTTATTCCCCTCTCTCTCTCACTCAGAAAGGCCTGAGATGAGATTAATTAATTCCATCAAAATATTTCCCAGAAGAAATGTGCATTACATTTATAACACTGTGTAGCGTTTTTTTTTTTTTTTTTTTAACTTTCTTTAGTTAGGCTTTGCAAGGCACATATGAGTAAGAGCTTTGTTTATTTGTTTTTTTAGAGAGTGCAGGATAATTTGATTTTATTACAAAATAACTATGACAGAGCATCTTTGTGAATGCCTTGTTTTGAGATGGTTGGAAATAGACATTCCCAGAAAAGCCAAAA
Organism: Urophycis floridana; assembly: GCA_027123135.1. NCBI lineage: Eukaryota > Metazoa > Chordata > Actinopteri > Gadiformes > Phycidae > Urophycis > Urophycis floridana. The sequence goes on along the minus strand of JAOPUI010000133.1, from coordinate 5,205,490 downwards.
GAGCCAAGTACGTTCTGCCAAAGGAGAGATTAGGAACATCTGTATCGTTCAGAACGCTGTTTGCACAAGATAAAGCACAGGTTAAACTTTACCCCCAGTGCCAAATTGTATCAAGTCTAATCACAGAGGTCTGTGTAGTCACTTGAATGTTTTCCTTCGATAATGTAAAGATACACAGGTAGTTAAACATAGATTTGAGGTGATCTGTGGTCAGCAGTTGTACAGCTTTTAAAAAGCAAATACATTTTTACTCATGCCAAAGGTTTTAATATGGATATATAGACAAAGATAGAAGAAGAGGAAATAAGAGAACAAAAACTGCATAATTTAAACGCAAGCTCCAGTTGGCCTACATCTAAACAGGTTTGTTCTGACTCATTCACTGAAAATAGGAAACTAGGAACATTCCAGTAGTTCGCCTTTTTCTCCGAAGACATAACACTTCCCTGATAATCATGTCTCAAACCTTTTGCAAGAAACAATTCACTGTTTTCCAACTTGCTTTTGTCTGTGCTTAGTTTGCAGGCTTGTTTGCAGGACATTCTGTACCCATGATCAAAATATTGTAATTAAGAACCATCAGCAGACAACAAAGACATGACATTAAATGATCTCATAGACAAACTCAATAATGACACTTTCTCTTAAATGCATAGACTCTGGAAAAACAAATGTCGCACGACCGATGCGTCTACTCACCCAGCTCAGACAGTGCTGTCATGAAGGCTGAAGGCTCAGCGGGAGACCCTAGGATGGCACCGGAATCGGAAGAGGAAAGTCACGAGAGCCGATGTGACGTCACACCACCCCTCTCCGTCTCGTTCACTGATTGGTCAACACGCTGCTGCTTGTAATCACGTCGTTACGAAGGTGTCTCGCTGGAATTTCTGTTGTGTAACAATTTTCATTGCGATAATGTCATCAAACATCAATTAGACATTAAAATCAAACGTTATTACATACATGCACGCATACATATGCACGCACAAAACAATGATGTTGCTTTGTGCGTTGTTTAATTTGTCCCCAGAAATCAACCCCGGGAGTATCATTGGTCGGCCAACACGTACTTGTTACTCAAGACTGCAAGCTGACTTTCTCTGCAAGGATATTCATGCATTGAGTTCTGTAGTTGTGTTTCGGTGGTCGTCCTGTTGCTGCCAACATGTCCCGGGTGTTGATAGTCGGTGCGGGGGTGACGGGGAGCTTATGCGCCTGTCTTTTGAGGAGAGAAATGCAAAACAAAGTGCAAATAGTTGTTTGGGAAAAATCCAGGGGCACGGGTAAGTTTGGACGGTCCAAATTGTGTCTAGGCTGTATTGAATAGTTCAACAGAAGTTCTAAGGATTTTGTTAGATACTTACACAATCCAAGCAGGCTGTAGTCACTGGTTGTATTGAGTGACTGAATGAGTGCATGTAACTGAAGTCCTGAATGACTTATTCACGGCCTACATGAGAATGTACTGTTAACAATGCAAATATGTGCAGCAAAGATAACGTGTGATGAAGGCAATGTCAGTTTGTTTCTCGACTCTGTTCTTCCAACCAGGGGGGAGGATGTCGACCAGTAGAAATCCAGACGGCACATCTGGTTTGGCAGACCTGGGAGCACAGTATATCAGTGCCACACAGTACTACGCTAAGTCCCATCACAGGTAGGGAGGTGTCTGTGTCCGTCTGTCTGTCTTTGGCGTTGAGTGTATCACTTTGGGTTTATCTTCGGCATTGTGTCTCAAAAGGTTCAGGGTTCAAATTCCAATGTCCGTAAAAGAATACATCCTTGCGCTGTATGCCCTATCCCTACCTGCACCTTCATGACAATAATGTGAATTAACTTTAAATCACCACACCCCACCATTGTTGAACGTGCGTTAGTAACTGGGCGACTGTTTGGGGTCTAACAATGGCGTCCCCCCCCAGCATCTATGCAGAGCTGCTAGCCCATGGAATACTTGAACCTCTGGAAGCTACCGTAGAAGGCCTGCGGGACAAGGAGGGCACCAAGAACTATGTCACCCCGGCAGGCATGTCCTCCATCGCCAAGCACTTCCTCAAAGAGTCAGGTAATCAATCAATCAATCAATCAGACCCGACAGACCAATAGACTGACTTACAGACAGACACATTGGCTGTTCTTCAGTCGTGTTTCAGCTATTTTGCCTCGTTTCATTTGTGAAAAATGTATTTTGTCTGTACTTCCTGTCCTCAACACACCTCCATAGTCTTCTTCAAAAATGTCCCTTCATTTGTTTCTAATTCACACTCTCCGTCTCTCTGTCTCTCTCTTTCTCTCTCCTCTGTCTTGCTATATCGATTCCTCTGTCTATCCATCCATCTATATCTCCTGTCGTGCTGTTTCTCTTATTATTTTTCTCTTCCTCTAATCTCTTCCTATACCCCTCGCCCTCTTACTCCATATTCTCTCTCTCTCTCTCTCTCTCTCTCTCTCTCTCTCTCTCTCTCTCTCTCTCTCTCTCTCTCTCTCTCTCTCT
>JAOPUI010000133.1:5187715-5198160 GCA_027123135.1 Urophycis floridana | reverse complement strand
CCCCCCCCCCCCCCCCCCCCCCCCCCCCCCCCCCCCCCCCCCCCCCCCCGGCCCCTCGTCCCTCAGGTGGAGGACGAGCCCTTCTTGCAGGCGCGCAGCAGTCGCCCGAAGGCCTCCATGGCGATGAGGCCGTCCAGCGCCTGGTGCAGCTTGCCCACGGTGCAGCCGGCGCTGCCCTCCTTCATTCGCCAGCGCTCCAGCATCTGGTGCACCTTCTCCTGCAGCCCGTCGCGGCTGTAGTCGTGGTCCACCGCCTCCACCTCCACGTCCCGCAGGCCCAGCCGCCGGGCACAGTGCTTCCAGCTGGCGCCGATGCTGGCCCTCAGGATCTCCAGGTGCTCCTCCGTCACCACCTGGTTGCCTGTGGCGGGGGGGGGTGTGAATGATGCGCGCGGCACTGGAAGGGTATCTACTATTGCGTTAGCGAATGACCGAGAGCGGTGTGACATTTTTGTCTCTCCGGATGCTGAAGATGTATTTCCCATCCTTAGGACGTAATGATAAACACAGGGCTTTATTTTCACGGATGTTTAAGTACACACGTCGAATGAAAACGATATGAAAACGCTACGGGTGGGTTTGATAAATGCATCACATTTATGACATCCACTCGGCGAAACGCGTAAATAGCTAATGAACTTCAATAGACCCTGTGATCAATTGTGTGATAAACTGGAAACAACACGTCATTGCCACCCTCACCGTATTTCAGGAGATCCTCATAAGGGTTGCTGCACTGCTGAGAGGTGCCCAGCCCAGCCAGACTGGAGTTGGCGCCCCTGATGCTCAGAGAGTTGTAACTACCGATCTGGATAGCGCTCGCGTTTTGAATGAACAAACTTTGGGAACCTGAGGACACACGCGCACACACACACACACACACACACACACACACATACACACACACAGACACACGGACAGACACACAGACACACACACACACAGACACGCACACAGACACACACGCACACACACACACACACACCATTGAACATTCAGGGAGCAACGTGTTTCGGAAGACTAGCATCTGCATGGCAGAGTAGCAGAGACCACCCTCCGTCCAGCACCTGTGTCTTGCAGCGGGCCGATCTTGCTGGGAGCGTAGCAGACACCGGCGGGGCGGTCGGGGGCCGTCGTGGCCGGAACCGGGTACGCCGGCCAGGACTTCTGCCGGTCGTACGCGGACGAGGCCCCCAGAGGGTCGGGCCGCCGCTCCACGCTGGACATGGCGGACACGTACCGGGACTTGCCGGAGGACACCGAAGACGCCATCGACTCGTAGAGGCCCGCGGAGGCCCGGAAGTCCTCGCCGGAGAACTCGCCGGTCGCCGGGCGCACGGAGGACGGCGTGGTGGGGAGGTCTCGCCCGCCCTCCTGCTCGGAGATGGCGCGCCGCGCGGCCTCCGGGCGGCGGGCGGCGGCCGAGTCCGGCTGGCCCGAGGAGGAGTAGCTGCCGTGCTTGTGGTACTGCAGCTCCATGTCCAGCTTGTGCTCCAGGGTGGCGCGGCCCTCCTCGCCCCGGCTGGACTGGGCGTCCGTCTGGATGGCCCCCAGGTAGTGGAGGTCCTCGATGCTGGCCTCCACAGGGCCCGGGGGCTCGCTCCTCTCCGAGCTCAGGAGAGGAGCCGGGCCGTCTGAGCAGAGACACAACATTTTATATGTATGCTTCCGAGGGGGGGGGGGGCGGTGGCACAAGGGCACAAGATGTCAACTGATGAGGATATCACCTGCTGGTTCGAATTCACAGGGGATGGATAGTGATTTAATCTTCTCAACCAGCACTTCGGGACCGTCGTACACCTCCTGTTGGTTGTGTGGATCAGAGGATCAGGATCAGCCAACGGGTTTTGGGGTTTGTTGTGTTCACTGACACCATGACTAGGAATACAAGGCTATCTGACTACAAACAAATGACACCTACCCTTAGACGAAGAGAGTCCATCTCAGTTAATTCTTCCAGATTTTCCTTGTAGAAAGGCAAGAACTGCTTGTAACCCTCTAGAGGGGAGGGAGAGCGAGCGAGCATGAACTACATTATCACTACTACATTATTACATTACATTATTACTATTAATATTATATTATTATCCATAATATTACTATTAATACTATATTAGATACATACATATATACTATATGTATTACTATTAGTATTACTTATTAGTATTACTATTTTTTTTTTATATACAACACACACACACACACACATCCACCACAATGGATACTCTTCCATTGGAAGTATACCCGCGAATGTGGGCCTCTGCTGTGGCTTCTGCTGCCAGCAGCTCTTCATGAGGGCCACCATCTCCTTGGGCGTGTTCCCGGGAATGAGGTCCTCCGCCGGTCGGTTTCCACTGCGGACGCATACGCACATCTGGTCCTCGTTTCTGGCGTCTGCGGGTGAGAAGACCCACGGTGATTGGCTTGTCCGTACGTCGCTTTAAGGCTCGTCGAGAGAGATGACACCGAAAACACGGGCGTATTTTCCCGCTTTTTCTTCTCTTGATTTCTATTTCTATCGGTCACTGTGTGTAGGGTTCTCTGATGTGTAGCCCCTCATCCCACCACCAACTTCTGCCTCCTAGCGGTGGTCAGCGTCACTGTGTCTCACCGTCTCTCACTGTCTCTCATCCTTTCACTCTCTCTGACTCTCTCACTGTCATCCATTCACCTCCGTCTGCCTACACACCTGCAGGCAGTCTGCTTCATCAGCACGCAGCGCATCAACAACAAGAACAACAACAACAAAAAAGCCGTTCTCCAGACACTCGTCGCTAGATCGTTGTTCAGACCTTACCGTAAGTATTCCTTCCTGGTTGCATGGCACGCGTGCCAACGCTAGCCTTCTGCGTACTGCCTGCCTACCAGACCGTGGCTGATCCCTCACCAGTCTGCCTACACGCCTTGCCCCGTCCTCCTTGTCGCTGCCTTCACCTAGTTGTTGCCCCCCCCCCCCCACCCGGGAGGACACTCCTTTACAGTTTACTCTCGGGTGTCCGCAGCCCCTCCTGTGTCATGTGTTTGTTGGTTCCGCTCGCTCTCGCCGCCGTTGACCACCTGGTTTCTTTGGGGCATCTCTCTCTCCGGGTACTCACTCTCGTAGGGGTCCCGGCCAGTGAGGATGACCCACAGCACGATGGCGAAGCTGTAGACGTCAGACTTCTCTGTGGAGCGGGCGTTGATGTCCTCCAGGTGCTCGGGGGCCATGTAGCTCAGCGTGCCGCCCCCCTGCTTGGCCCCCACCGCGGCGCCCGAGCGACTCTTCCTGCGGATCTCCTCGCGGGTCAACTTGCTCCACGACTGGCATGTGGCCAGGCCAAGGTCAGCGATCTGGGATCAGATACCGGGGAAAAAACTAACTTGTTTGGTGTTCACATTGAGACACATGCACACACACACACACACACACACACACACACACACACACACACACATCCTAAGTATAACTCTGGGATGATTGCAGCATTGTATACCTTGATGTGGAAATCCATGTCCAATAAAATATTTTCTGGCTTCAAGTCCTTGTGTATGACATTGTTTGCTGTGAGGTAAATCATTCCTTCCAGAATCTCGGAAATGATTCTGCCTTTGATTGATATTGGCACTTGAACCTGTAAGCAACAAACAGCGTATATGATTCCAACAAAATAGGAACTCATTCATCATCAATTCAAATAATAACATAAAGCAAACATACGTCATATTTACATACACATCTTTGATACTAACTGTCGCTACAACGTTATTCTGAAAAATGTAGGCTTATTGGCTGTTATTGATTCACGTTCACAAAAATAATGTGAACATAAAAAGGAAAATCGACGGCACCCAGCAGTGCCTTATCGGACCCTCTAGAGGGGCAGCACTCAAGGTGGAAGACCACGCGGACCAATATACAGTATTATGACAACACGAATTTCAGACCTGTTGAAGCATGGTGTGTAGATTGCCCTTTGGTATAAGCTCCATGACCAGGGAGTAGTATCTGTCTTCCATAATGACACCCAGAAGCTTCACCACACGCTCGTGGCACAGACGGTTCATCAGGCTCCCCTCCTCCAACAGTGATTTCTTACTATCTCTGTGTAGGTATATATATATATATTTTTTTTTTTTTAAATATTACTCTCCCCCCCCCAACAATAAAAAACTAACAACAACAATAGGACGCAATGGGTGGTGGCGTGATGTGTAGAGATGTGCGTAAAACAAGACCTCTAAAACACTTTGGAGGAAACGAAAATTGGAGGATGATGGCTTAAATGTTGGCATTCGTCATTTACGCTTAGATTGCGTTATATTAACCGGCTTCCTAGTTTCAACAGTCGACTCCATGCAACTTGAAATAGTTAATCTATTTATTACACGCACACAACTGATGCGGTAGAAGAGAGAAGGGGATTTCCAATGTCGGGTATTGAACACAGGGTACTCACTCATTTTGAAGGCAGCCAGTGAACACAGACTTCAGTACAACTTTTCCGAGATTTCTGTGATAGCATAAGAAGACTTCACCAAAGCCCCCGTAGTCCAGTGGTTCTTTGCTTAAAAGATCGGATGATCGGATGTGTAAATTGTCGAGTGAAGTGGCCATTATACGGGCCTAAGGTTCTGGAGAGACACATGTTAAAACTGGTTATACACGTAACAGCGCGAATCACATTTTAACGTTACCATACTGTTCCAGAGGCAGAGCAGTGCCTGGCGTTTTAAGGAACACAAATAAGAAATCACAAATCAGGCGAAGGAACTGAAAAAGTAAACCAACCTTTTTTGACAGTTACAATTATATATATATATATAAATAAATAAACCGTTATTGCTTTGTTATTATATGTGCTGCAATTACGATGCGTTGTATTTACCAATCTCATAGCAAAAGGAGGGGGGGGAAAAAATCATTCCTAGAATAGTTCCGGAATTGGATATGGTTTCAGCAGTGAAGTGAAACTTGTGAAGTCTAGCCCAACAAGTCAATTGCCGATCAGCATCCGCATTTTCTCGCGATATGGCTAATATGGCTCGCGATCGAGTCACATTATTGTCGACGCCCCCTTGTTAAAATGTACCAGTCATACTCATGTTTGTGCATGTTGTCTCTGATGTTACCTGGAAAAACACAATAACAATTCTGTCTCAACATGTTTTATTCCATACTCGCAGTTTTGAGGTGCACAAACCCACACAATATAAAAGTTCAGCATTATTCACCAGTTACTATTAGAGTACTATAGAGTACTATATCTCTCTATAGTACTCTAGTTACTATGAATTATGATTTACTATGAGTGATTCCGCCTTGTGTGCCTCACACAACAAATAGGAACCCAAAAGCTGAAAGAAAGCACATTATAAATTACTTGGGAAGCATTGTCAAGGGACGAATTGAAGCCCAGTCAGGAATGTTTTCATGTGTTGCATTTTGTTTTGTTTTTGGAATATTGGTAATTTTTGTGTTTTAATTTGTTAATTTTCATTATCGAAACACAAAATTCGCCCCGGTGGAGACTCCTAGCCGCCAGGGGGCGATATGAGTAGACAGACCAAAGCAGTGGAGTTTGAAAACATGGCTGCGTGCAGAGTGGCGTGTTCGCGGGGCTTAAATGCCCTTTATTCAACTTTTGGCCCACCAAATCAGGTGAATATGTATTCATTGTTGTGTGATAGTTACGTATTTATATTTTATGTCTTTGTCTATTAATTGGCAATATGTTGTGTCGTTCAACATTCTATTTTATAATTGTCCTTCAATGACAAATACAGTGTGGTGCAATATATGTCAATTGATGTATTTATTTCTATATTATATCACACAATGCCCGACAAGTTGAATGACAACCACAACCTTAATCAATCGCATGTGTAAGCCTAGACGCATCTTTTCTGCCTGGTCACACACAGTAAACAACTGGAATGTTTCTTTGTATTGGAATTGGATGATAATTGCTATATGATTCTTTGTAGGTCCTGACAAGCTGCTGGGGTCGAGTGCAACAAGTTAGATCGCACTATGTGGACTGGAGGATGCTTAGAGATGTCAAGAGAAGGCAGATGGCGTTTGACTATGCGGACCAGAGAGTACGAATCAATGCGCTGAGGAAGAACACTATCCTGCCGAAAGAGCTTCAGGTATGTCATTTTGAAATACAGTAAGGACCACATTAATTCACAAACCAAATATTGATTAAAATTATGTCCAAGAGAAGCAGGTGTAACCTTTGTTTCTCTCACTGCACACAGTTCATTCTATGTTGACATTTGAAGACAGTAGACAGAGTACAAATGTTTCCTCTTTAAATTGACCTTATTTCTTCAAGACAGGTTTTATACATCCTTTTGATTGATCAAACTGCATTGCTTCATGGTAAACCTTAAGAATTCATATTTAATAGAAGAAAAGTATTTTCAGGGAATATAATGAGCCATTATAGTGAAGGTTTAGCGTGACACTTAACAAGCATTAAGAGCTTGTTTGGAGCTGGTGAGGTCATTTCATACTAACATACTCCTGTCTAATTGACATCCACAATCACAGATGGAATATAATAACAAGTACATCACTAGCTATACACTGAGCATGCTTAACGTCTCCCGACCGGGTCGGGGTCAAGTCACTGGGTACTCCCTCCACATGTGTGTTCTTGCAGGAGGTGGCCGACAAAGAGATCGCGGCGTTGCCCAGAGACAGCTGCCCCGTGAGGATCCGCAACAGGTGTGTGATGACCTCCCGACCCCGCGGGGTGAAGCGCAGGTGGAGACTCAGCCGCATTGTCTTCCGTCACCTTGCCGACCACAATCAGATGTCGGGGATCATGAGAGCCATGTGGTGATCTGATACAAGTTTGGTTGTTGTTGTTGTTGTTGTGCATGATTTCCATGTGCATATAAATGATGCGTTCGTATAATGTAAAATAAATTGTAAAATGATCAATATGACTTCATTTCTCAGTTGCACGATACAATTATGGGAATTGTATTTTGTATTTACTTTTTACTGATTACAATAATAATGATTCTCAACACAGTAGGTTCTCCATGAAGTTTTGAAATATAAATAGATATAACAAATGTACTTACTAGTATGATCCCTTGGCTGGAGAACACTGAATGGACAATGGTTAACTGTTGATTGACTATCACAACATGGCCTTTTTGGCATTGTATGACATTTATGACATTAAACTTCACATGCCTGCTTTTCTGCATTGTCTTAAGTAGACCACTTCTTTCCTCCACTTGTGTTCTTTATTTCCAAAATGGATCATTACAAGGTTGAGCAGACATAGCACCCGGGTGGCTTCCCATCACCTACCCCTAAATCTTAACCTTAAACTTAAAACACCATCATAATCCAGTGTGTTCGGCTGACTGCACTACTGGAACTACACTCCCTTGCCTGCATGACTTATACACCAGTAGGTGCAGAACCAGAGCCGGTAGACTCATGAAGGATCCCCACCACTCCAACAACAGACTGTTTCAGCTACCATTGTCAGGCAGTTGCCTCCCCAGTCACGCAACAGAAACAAGAGTGGCTGAGATGGATTTTGGTTCCCCAGGCCATCAGTACTGTGAACACTGATCTCATCAGAGCCCCCACCAAGTTCCACACACTGCCCCTCTTATGCATAGACATAGATGTACATATTGTGATGACACATCTTGCAAAAAGTGTAACTTTTGTTTTCTGTAAAATATTTTTGCTTATTTTTTGTAAAAAATACTTTTCCTGTTGTTATCATCCTGTTATCATTCCTGTTTTTATCATCCTCTAATGAATTTTGAATGTTTAAACTTAATGGCATCTAATAGCATCTAGCGGAATGTTTGCCAAATTCAAATTATTTAAATTGTTCAAATTCAACTTATTAAAATTATCAAAGTCAAAGTAGCTATATTGTCCATTCCTTCACATGGCAAGACATACAAATGAATGGAGAGTATGTTTCTACCGTCCCAGGGTGAAACAGATAAAGTGCACAGGCACAACATGCAGGACAAGACATTATGGCACTTAATAAACATCATTCTGCATGTAATGTATCTCAGCACACAGCATAATAGGCCAGAGATGTTATATACTAGCAATGGTTAACCTATTGGTTAAGGTGTGAATGCTTGAAACTTGTTCTAGTGACTTATTAACAGCAATGAAGTGTTTCACGATCTTCTGACAAATTTTAAGTCTTATCTACGTATTGTAAGTCGCTTTGGACAAAAGCGTTTGCTAAATGCCCTAAATGTTAATGTAAATATAAAAAACAAATGCTTGCTAGTTGGCTACGATGTAGCATCCTCAACATCACATTGTCAAGCAGGCATCCTTCTCTGTCGAGCTTGGTGCACAACTTTATTTAACTTTTTCATATACTTTTGTTTTCACAAAGAGACACGAATGAGATCCTTTAACTACACCGTATCTTACATTGTGTTCATAACCTTTGTCAACCAAAGCAATGTGCCATCTGTCTGCCAAATGCATGTGCAATGTTTAAGGTTGAGGAAGTGAAAGTTGATGACACTGAAAACCAAACCATCAAGATTGAAGAACTCTGTGTGTGATTGATGCCCAGTAAGGAAAAGCAGTGTCATCTCTTTCACTCATACAATTTTAATCTAAAAATATACTTATTTACTCCAAACAAAATTGAAAACGGATACTTTATTTCTGTTTATTTTACTGTAGCTACAACCCTGAGAACACTCCAGTGAAACTTTCTACCAAAGATAATGATAATAATAAGGTTTGGCGTGGTCCTTGGTCGTGGAAACACACACACACACACACACACACACACACACACACACACACACACACACAAATTCACTCACACACACATACATACATCTATGTGCATACAGATACAGACACACACACACACACACACACAAACAAACAAACAAACACACACACACACACACACACACACACACACAGACACACAGACACACACACACACACACACACACACCACACTGCCTGATCAATTAGACTCAAGCTGTGTGAAAGACTCATGGCACAGTGCAGGCAGAGCTCCTACCACCATTGATTGGATGTTGGAAGGGAAAATATCATAATCTGCTCCTGCATCTTCTCTGCCCCCCATTCAATTCAATTTGTGCTCTCATCATCTACGCCTCCGTACTCCCACTGATGCACCTCGCGGGGGGTCCGCGGAGCACAGAGCAGCCGGAGACGTCACGTTAAACATCATGTCCCGGAACAAGAGCCCTCCATGCTAAATGTCTCTCTCTGCTAACGTAATGTTCCCATCCAAAAAAAAAACCCCAATCTGGCCGAGCGCAGGGTGAGGGGGTGAGGGGGTGAGGAGGTGAGGGACTGAGGGGGTGAGGGCCGTGGGTGACTGACAAATGGTGAATGACTAACGTGGGAGAGTAACAAGAGTGCATTAGGGAGCAGAGGAAGCAGACCACCTCCATGAGACCGCAGCTAAGAACAGATCGCAGCCTCACACTCTGCTCCATCACTTTACCACCCGCTGGCTCCACCATTAAACCAGTCCAAGATGTCTTCTCCACCCCTCAGCAGTACCACACACAGAGGCGGAGGCGGAGAAAACACACACTCACGGGCACACACAGACACACACACACACACACACACACACACACGCATGCATGCAGACACACACACACACACACACACACACATGCATGCAGACACACACACAGGCGCTTTCAAGTAGAGAAATGTAGCTTTGAAGGAAATGGGGCTCAGCATAATGATGTGGTCACGGTTCTTGTAAGTGAACGAGTACAGCCCCACCTCGGTGGTGAAATGTATTCACTGGGTAGAGGGAGGAAGGACCCAGGGCTGACCCCTCGCCCGGCAACAATGACCCCCCCCCCCCCCCCTGACTGACGAGCACACATCTACTGACTCCAAATTCACCCAGCATGCACCCTGCTGCCCCGGCCCGGCGAGCTCTGCGGCGTTATTAGCGAGCGGGGGGGGAGGGAGCGAGGCAGAAGGAGTCCCTCCACCCTCTGGTCCTCCGGCGAGCGGCCGGCCGGCTCGCTGCCCGCCGCCGTAACTGCAGACAGAGAGAATGTTTTATTTTTTTGTTGTTGCCGTGGCGGCTGCCGTGTAATGGCGGCGAGCCGCTGCCACAAATCACGCTAACGGTTTGGTCCAGCCATGTGTTGTGGCAGCCAACAACAACACCGCCGCCGCCGCCGCCGCCACCTGCTACACCCCCGCCTGCTCCACCACCTCCTCCACCTCCTCCACCACCTCCTCCCTTCCCGGGCCATCACGGCGCCCGGCCTGATTTACCGCACGCTGCACGCTGCTGCCCATTTCATCGGCAGGGTCGTAACATCACAGCATTACACCTCCAGAGGTGTACACACACACACACACACACACACAGACACACACACAGACACAGACACAGACACACACACACACACACACACACACA
>JAOPUI010000133.1:5149756-5163556 GCA_027123135.1 Urophycis floridana | reverse complement strand
CTGGCTGATGTGGCCCGGGAAAGGGAAGTGTGGGGTTCCTTGCTCGAACTGTTGCCCCCGCGACCCGACCCCGGATAAGCGGTTGAAAGTGAGTGAGTGAGTGAGTGAGTCTGTCTGTCTGTCTGTCTGTGAGGATGCTTAAACCAGCCATCAACCACACACACTCTACATATATGTTTTACCAAGAGAAATGTCACTCTCACACAAGATTACATAAATCTTTACAAACAAGGCATTATGTTTCTGTTTGATACTGAATTCATTATTGCAGAAGGAGAATACGGAAAGTCATGATGTTAGCCTGAGATACAGAAAGATACTAACCTACAACTAGAGCATACAAGAGGACTGACCTGGGCTACATAAACATTGTGTGTGTGTGTGTGTGTGTGTGTGTGTGTGTGTGTGTGTGTGTGTGTGCACGTGCGCCATACTCAGACAAATGCATAGCAACACATTCTAGAGCCACTCTGAACAGGAAAATACCAGCATCAAAAAGAGTGGTAGTGGATGAAGAAATGTAGAGATGAAGAGCACATGTTCCCCTGTACAGGGGAAACTAAACAATTACATTAATTTTTTGCATTATTGTGTTTGGAAAGGTGCCTGGATGAGCATAGCTGCATAACTCTCATTCACTTAGAATGAGTGCAGCTCATCCAAGAACAGGACACGAGTCAATATGCAGTTAAAGTTCAGATCAACATACACCAACCATTTGCCAGTATACGCTATGATCCTAAAAATGCTAATCACCACAATCATGATGAATTGACATATCTACTATGGGGGAAATTGGGATGGCCTTTTGGTGTCACATTGAAGTAGACTCAAAGAATTGACCCAGTTGTGTTCTCATCTATTTTGAATGCACACATCATTGGAGGTTTGCTTGTGTCACAAACGATTCCCTGTGATCATATTTGACTAACCTCTCCCTAAACAAACATTAGGAAAGCAAATGAGCCATCGTTTGTGCAGAAAAAAGTCACGTAATCGAACAAATAGAGGAAAACATTTTATTCATGTTCGTTCAAGCTTAAATTAAATCCAATAAAGATCAAAAGACACAATTGAGTCAATTATTTGAGTATACTTCGTGTGTATTTCTGTAAGATAATGCATTTACTGAACCTTTAAAGATGGTTGAATGTTTTGAGTATCTTGTATGCAGTAATCATCCTCTTAAGGATGAGTGTGTGCAGGAGAGGTACCGCAGTCAGACTGTTCAACCAGCACTGCTCACGATAAACAATCAGTATTATATTCTATTTAGATTTTATACATTATTTATATATACTCTTTCGGGATCCAGTGTGGGCAGCAAAGTAAGCATTTCATTGTACAGGGAAACGTGTTTCTTTACTGCACACATGACAATAAAGGCTTTGAATCTTGAATCTTGAATCTTGAATCAATGCAATATTTTTTGACCGGTGCAATATTTTTTAAATATACCTCCTTGTTTTTCTGTTTTTCTTTTCTTTTACCTCCTTATCTTATTTCTGTATTCAAACTGTTTTTATTTTCTTTACCTGAACTGCTGGACTGTAAATGTCCCAGTTGTGGGACTTCTTATCTTATCTTATCTTATCTTATCTTATCTTAGGATTCAAATGCTGTGATTTGCTTGTAGCCTCAGTTGCCTCATCCAAGCATAGACACTGATCATATTTGAATATCAATGATTTGAATGGTTAATTTACTGGACAAAAAGCATGACTATATTTGTTCACTTTCCGCTTCACTTGTTTTCCTCTGTGTAGAAGTATTGCACTGGACAATTTACAGCAGCTCGAGTGTTAACTGTAGGTGAACTGCACAAAAACTGTGGAGCAATTGATTTATGGAGTACTTTTTGACACCACTCTAGGCTAGCTCTAGGCTACATAAAGAAAATAAAGGGGCAACAGAAAACACAATTTGTATGTAAACAACTAGAAATGTAAATGTAATTGTTAATGCATAAATAACTGGTTGGATGCATATGTAATAATGCAGGCACAACCAGGCGTGTTTTTAATAGTGGCCAGATTGAACCACTTCAACTCTTGGGTTGGTATACGCGTCATACAAAATCCAAAAACCCATGAAAAATGTGTAAATAAGAGCGGAATGCATGCTGATCAAATGTGGTTTCTTGTTTTACAGTTAATGTTAAAACGTGACAGAGACAGAGACTGACGTTACAGAGACAGAGACTAACATTACAGAGACAGAGACTGACATTACAGAGACAGAGACTAACATTACAGAGACAGAGACTGACGTTACAGAGACAGAGACTAACGTTACAGAGACAGAGACTGACGTGACAGAGACTGACGTGACAGAGACAGAGACTGACGTTACAGAGACAGATACTGATGTTACAGAGACTGGCGTTACAGAGACAGAGACTGACGTTACAGAGACAGAGACTAACGTTACAGAGACTGACGTTACAGAGACAGAGACTGACGTTACAGAGACTGACGTTACAGTGACTGACGTTACAGAGACTGGTGTTACAGAGACAGAGACTGACGTTACAGAGACTTACGTTACAGAGACTGACGTTACAGAGAACGTTACGGTGACAGAGACTGACGTTAAAGAGACATGTGCAGAGACAGACTACCAGTACAGTTGACATTTTGTGTTCCACAATAATCCTGTTTTAATCTGGTATGTTTCTGTGTATACATTTGTTTGGCGATTCATAGATGAATAGGCTATTTCTTAAAAAGACACATGTGTGTGTGTGTGTGTGTATGTGTTTGTGTGTGTGTGTGTGTACCTAGGTTTGTAAAGAAGGAAGGTCAGGAAACAACGTCACTGGTCCGAATGCATTCAGGTGTGGCTAATAGGTAGCAGGTATAAAACACATCCCCCTCAACATTTAGCCATCAGAGGAAGGACTGCATACCATTCTGACTTGCTGCTGGAGATGGGTCAGAAGCTGAAGCCATAGTTGCTCCACACTACCTTCTCTTGCTCCTCTCTGAACACTAGATTGGATAGTAGGTGACAGGGATTCAAACTACCGCATCAAAAAGCAGAACTCCAGCTTAAGGGTTTCTTTTTTAGGCTTTCTTTTCTTTGTTAGACACGTTCATATTCAGTTTGACATCATATAACGTGCCAAGCTCTATCCTGTCATGGCAGGAAGCACCTTCAAACTCATCTTTCTTTGGTTAATTCCCTGCGTTAGCTTGCAAGCTGCTTTGTATAAATGGATCTACTTTTTCGAAACTGAAAAGAGCTGGGCAGATGCCCAGCAGGATTGCCGACAAAGACATGTTGATTTGTTAACTGTTTGGTATAACGATGAAAATATCATAGACGAAATCACAGAAACATATTTGAGCGTTCATAAGCTATGGATTGGCCTAAAAAGAGACACAAACATTGGTAAATGGAACTGGACAGAAAGAAGGTAAGAAGGCTCATTTATGATTTGTGTTCCTGTACCTCAATCTGAAACCAGAAGATGGATACTATAAATAGGCCTGATTATGCCACAGGTAGTTCCGACGGAGCAACCTGATTGGACAAATAGACATTTAGAATGATGAAATCAGAATGACAGCACACCTGGTTTTCTTTCAGCAAATATCTCAAACAACATGGTTTAGCTAGCAATGCATTTTTGCGTTAATATGACCGGTAGCCTATTGATTCTGTTTTATAACATGGCTTTGTTTAATAGCCTACTCGATTCCAAGTCGTCAAGTGTCTGTATTTTATGAATAGCAGACCGCTGTGACGTACAGACCTTGGCTATGCAATTAATAAAGTTCCAAGGCTGAGCATTATTTTTCAATAACGGGGGACACTGCTACATTCTAGCAGCCGATTAAGTCAGTAAAACAATAACACAAGTAACTAACCTCTAATCATATTAAGTCTCCCTTGTTTTCTAATAGCAAGACACACATGCTAGAAAGCTGAGGTTGGCTCCCTTTGCCCCACAATGTAACTTTATTTAGGCTACTTTTATTTCATGTCCATGTTGTTGGTCACTGTAATGTCGCTAATGTAACAATGCCAATAATGTGTTTCGCTTCGCCGCAGTTACGACAGATACGTCCCGGAACGCATAGGCTACGACTGCGCGACCGTGAAGAAGCCCGAGTTTGGCAATCTCATTTTGATCAGCGCGCATTGCTCCGAAATGCACAAGTTTTACTGCTCGCCTAAAGATACTATTCACACCGAGGCAGTTCCCTGGAGCACCGCTGAGATTGCCTGTGAGGAAAACGGCGGTAAACTTTCTACCGTTACCCACGCAAACATCGCCAACTTTGAGGAAGGTTGGGTCGGATTGCGCAAAGACACCGACGGCCCCTGGAGGTGGGTCGGAGAGCAATCACATTTCTCTGACTGGAATGACAGCCACCCGATTACCTCCGAGTGCGGTGCCTACGATGTTGACACTAAAGAATTCCTCGGTTTTCCGTGTGAAAAGAAACTGCCTTATTTGTGCTTCAACGACTTTTTAACCATGGTCACAGAGAACAAGACCTGGGAGGAAGCCCTACTGCACTGTCGGAATCTCACCGACAACTCTTTCACGTACGACCTGCTCAGCTCACAGTACGATCACGCGTTTGTCAATGAGCGTGTTCTGACGGCTGTGACCAACGAGGTTTGTAGCCAATGATACATGACCTTAAACACGATATAGGCCTACACACATCAGCACAAATACATGCTACGGTACTACTCTGACTGGAAAACGACCGGGGATCAGGCGCGTCATTAGACCTAGGTAGTCGAGGCTATTGGGAATAGCCCTGGATCTCTGCGCCGTCAAAAATAAAAAAATAAAAAATAATAACAACACATCATAATGATGAAACTCAGTAGCGAAGCTAGATCTTTTTTTGGTGTAGCTTGCCTTGGCCCACCCCATCACACACACACACACATCATTGTGTATATTTGACACACATCTTGCTACTCACTATTTTTGGTGGTTTAGAGATAGGCCTAATTTACAATGAAATATATGATGCAGCATTTATTCACTTATGTTCTTATTATGACTATTTTTATTAACGTTATTGTTATCCTTGTTGTTGAGTTTTATGAACATATATAATATAATTTCTCTGACTAATTTTATCTTTCAAACAATCTCTCTCAGGTTTGGATAGGCCTTCGTTTTCTTGCTGGTCAGTGGAAGTGGATTGATGGGGAGAAGATGGAGCATCAAGGTCTTCCACTTTGTGCCCCCCAATGGAAACATTGTGGAACCAGACACAAGTACAACCCCAACCTGGAGATTAGGGATTGCATGGAGAAAAGAAACTTCATCTGCTACAAATCTCCACTACCAGAACCAAAGATCATGGAACATCCAAAGGGACCCAAATAGAAGAAGAATAGGGCTTGAATATATCTTTTAGTTAAGGCTGTTTTTACTTAATTTGACATGATTTACATTGTCTTACTCAATAATACTGCATGCAACTGACTTTTAGGGCTCCTTGCAATTAGTTTTATTGTGTCCTGAATTCTTCAAATATTTTCCTTTATTATTATTATAGAAAGACAGAAATTATCATCATCATCATCATCATCATCCTCATCATCATCATCATCAGATAAGATAAGATAAGATAAGATAGTCCTTTATTAATCCCCTTTAGGAGAAATTCACAGTGACCAGCAGTACAGAGGATAGATGAGTGCAATAAGAACCTGACTATAGTCAATATAACAATAAATAGATCTACCTAGACAAGATTAGGTTAAATAAGTCAAGTTAAATGCGAGCTCTTAAAGTCAGGACGGTGAAAAAGTGAGAACCTGTATGCAGATCCCTGCCTCCAGCAACATGACTTATTGAAATAAATTTGAAGGGAGAGAAAGTTAAATGCGAGCTCTTAAAGTCAGGTCAGTGAAAAAGTGAGAACCTGTATGCAAGTGAGAACCTGTATGCAGATCCCTGCCTCTAGCAACATGACTTATTGAAATAAATTTGAAGGGAGAGAAAGTTAAATGTTTATAAAGTCTGATTTGTGAGACTCACAAGTGAGCAAATGCTCTCTCAAGTTTATGTTTCTTGCTAGCGAAATCAGTAAACTTAGAAGCTACAATTCGCACCCCCACAGTCTTGACATTTCTAAGACCCCAGGTTCATTGTTGACATGTCCAGGTGTAAATCAGCCATGATCCGTTCACTTTCGTGTTGTAGGTGCATTCCAAAACAGGGCAGTTGGCGAGACATCGAAATCCCGTATATTCCCAAAGAGTGTTTAGCAAGTCCCATATCTGTATCTTGGTTTAGCCAGCACACAAGTAAGCGCATACAAACTGCCCTGGCTAGGTACCTTTCACCGATATTCTAATCCTTCTTGTAGCTTTGATTTCTCAGATTGTATTCTCCAGCCCATTTGATAACCTTTAGCCTGGCATGAACTCAACAGGAAAGCAATGCTGCTGGTATGTTCATGCAGATAACCTGTCTATTGGAAGAAAACATCAAGCAGATGATGAGCTAATGGTTGGACATCATACACTGTACTACCTTACAATACCTTACAATTTGGGTTAACCTATGTTTGACCTGGTTTGATTGTGGGATCATTCGTAATCCTAAAAGTAGCATATGGCCTTCATGCCGACCCATCGTCATTTTAATTTTGTGATTACGAATAACCAACAGGGGAATGTAATGGGAAATCTATATCTTATTTTCTTTCCATCTTTAAATTCGCTTCTCAGGTTGTGTTGTCTATTATCCATTAGCTAACCTTCAGCCTGTTGTGAACTGATAGGGGACGTATAGGCTCAGCGATAATCGTAAATCCCGGTGACAGGAAAGCAGTGACCCTTATGCATACTTCTGCTTGGTGAGAACATAGGAAACTCTCCTTTGATGACAGTGTCCTTCTGGCGAGGGGGTGAAACTTTTCGGGCTCATTCTGGTGTGTGCAGACATGAAATAGATATTTTCTACAGCTATTATGGGCTTGTTTGCAGGGACCCAGGCAGAGGAAGAATGGCATTCTGCGTTAGACTTAAGCAACACCAAGCTGGTTTGCTTCAGCAGTACATCCGGTTGCGGTCAGCTAGCCCACTTCACATTTTCTTCAGGAAATGTGCTTTCTATTTATATCTACATTCAACAAAAGTGACATTTTATGAGGGCATAACAATCCTTATTGGCATGACAACAGTTACCCCTCTGGCTGTGTGGCCCTGGTGGTTGTGGTCACTGAAGCAAATGGGAGGGTCTGCATTGTGTATGACGACAACGATGTCACTGAGCAACCACTCAGAGCTCTATTCCAGTCCGATGGCAGGGCAACGTGTTATCACGGCAATGGAAGCATCTGGTATGAGAGCAGGATTCCTATTGTTATTACCTCCTTATGATCTATGGCTACAGAGGACTAGAGGTGTAATAAGTGTGTGTGTGTGTGTGTGTGTGTGTGTGTGTGTGTGTGTGTGTGTGCGTGCGTGCGTGTGTCTTTATACACCATGTCACCAGGCTAAGCCTAGGTCAATCTGGAGGTCAGTGCTTGGACAAATCAGGAGCCAGAGTTCAACGGTGGAGTTGGAGTAACCTTGGCCTCAGTGGCTCCACCCCTCTGCGTCCCCTCTTCCTGTCACTCAACAAGAATTTTGGTGTTCGGGTACTTGGCCAAGACCAAGTATTTGTCTCCTTCTTTTGCTGCGGTCAGCAGGCAAGGTTCAGTGTTGGCATCTGCTGTGTACAGGTATCTACTTGTGTTTACTGAAAACAGTGTTCAGTGTTTAAAGGTGCTGAAGGTAAAGATGTAAGAGCTATACTGGTTATCAGGGATGGTTTCAAAATCAACTCCCAAGTCTTACCTGCAGCACCTTTCCCAAGTCGTCAGCCATTTCTTAACAGTCATTTTAAGTGACACATGTTCATTTACAGTGTCCGGTGGATCGTATGAGCAGATGCTCCATTCCATGCCTCCGCTCAGAGGAGCTGTTTCTGCTGGCCGGGAGGATGGGAGTCTATCTGGCCATCGAAGGTCTCCGGCATTGCCTGAGAAGGCTCTCCAGCCACAGGCCTTTCAAAGCCAGACTGGGCGTGCGCCACCACTCCAGCACCATCAGGAGGCTGCTGGATGCCAGCAGCGCTGTGGAGATAAGTGTCAGCGATAGGGCCTTCATCCACAGGTGCCTTCGGGACTACTTGTGATGCCAAAATGCATAAATAACAATAAAATGATACAAATAAAAATGGAAGCCAGTTGTGTATTCGCGGTGTCAAGGGGAATGATTTTGCTGTGTGGATAATGATGTAAACGTCTTTAACCATTCACTATTATACAATTTGCAAATCGAAGACATTTCACTTCATGTCACTTTTAATTCATACCATTCATTACAAGAAAACATACCAGAAAACGGACATGTGGTCTTGCAGCATGGCACGACTGCTTAGTTATGCATACTTACTTTTTGACATTTTTTACAATATACTGCATGTAACATTTGGATAAATTTTTGAAGACACAATTATGAATAAAAAAAGAACTCCCACAGGAATATTAACTAGCAACACAAACGGAGGAACCCGTATGTTCTGGTTTTAAGTTACTCAATGATAATCCTCTTGGAGTTAGTCTAATGAGATCAGCCTTGCCTTGCTTGCCTTAAGTCCTACAGATGACATTACAGCCAGCAGATGGCTCTACAAAGCACCCATACCATCATTACTCATCCCCCCTGAGCCAATTGGGACCAAATTGTTTTTGTCAATCTGGCTCCAGGCGTTTGTCGGGGCATGGCTGTCATATTGCAACAAACAAGCTTAAGACGAGCCTGCTTAGATCAGGTCTGAGGTTAGGAGAGGAGGAAGTGGGTTCAGCACACGTCTAGAGAAGTACAACAGAAATTTAGTACTTGCAACCTGCCGTATGCTATGAAGACCTGGATTAACAGTCTCAAACATGTTGGCTGAACAATATAGAGCAAATAAAGGCAAACCAAGAGTAAATTACTATATATTTTATTGTCAACATCTTAAGAGTTATGCAAATATATAAAACAGAATTCACAGATCAAAACAAGAAAACAATTTCCAATGTTAATTTTGTCATAATTAGGTTGAATTGGAGATGTCTTTCCTGTAAGAGCGTAGTTTAATTTAGAAAAAAACTTAATTACAAGTTAAAAAAGAAGGTACAAATGATGATGCGTGGATCAGTCATGTAACCGTTAGAATGAGTGTTAAATTAACTTGTTCGTCCATCGATCTCCACGGGATGATATATAGGCCAAATCGACGGTTTATTGCGCCATAAGATTAACTCTGCAGTAAAATTAATAGTACAACATGATGACTGGTGGAGGGGGGCGGGGAGGGGGGGGGGCTGGCACCGTTGCCACGGATACCCCTCTAGCGTCAGGGGCGAGGCGTCTCTTGGGGGCGTCGTGAGGAGTGATGGGGAACATCCAGTCTGTGCTTGCAGTATTCCTGCCTTCAGCGCAGACCTTCATAAAACAACACTTCACAGCCCGATGAGACACCCACCTCAAACCTGAAGGAGCAAATGATGGACATTAGTGATACATTCAAGTGTGTGCACGTGCGTGCGTGTGTGCGTGCGGGTGTACTTGCATGGAGGGGGTCCGTGGTTCTGGAGGCCCAGGGCGGGGCGTGGCTAGGAGCGGTGTGGCGACAGTGTGTCCATGTGCACGTTCATCTTCATCTCGTTCTCCAGGATCTGCACCAGCTGCTGCATGGAGGGCAGGTGACCGGACTCCAGCTTGGACCACACCGGCACGTCTGTGGAGGACCCAAACACACAGACAACGTAACCAAGAGACGCTCCGTTGGACCCGACGGAACAAATGGTTCGCTGACGTGGACACGCACGGAAAAATGTGTTGCCCCATTGATTTACAGTATTGATCCTTCCTTCTGTCAATAGAAAATGAAATTGGGCCAAGAAAACGTGGCACCATTGAAGAGAGGCTCACCGTTCAACGTGATTTCAAAGGCCCCTGTCGACATCATCTGGTTTTCAATCATATTGCTGAAGAAAAACACCATCATGCAGGCATATATCTGAAACACAATTCACAAGACAGGCATGTTCCACTGATTGCAGGGCTACCATTGGCCATCATATTGCACTCTCAAAAACAAACTAGAGCAGGAGGAAATAGCTTCATCATTAAATCCATAAAATAAAAGGATGCATTTACGTGCATCCTTTTACAATTTTAAAATAAATCCCACCTCATTCAAAAGGTGCACCGACAGTGTGGTCATGGTAAAGCCGGACCCCTACCTTATTCTCCTGTCCCCATGTCCAGACGGCTGGGGCTTGCATACCAAGCGGCGTGAATGGGTCTTTGCCGATGATGATAAGCCCAATTACCAATAGCTTAAAGGTGGACAGGAATGTAGCAATGTGTCTGAAGGGAACCCAAATGAGACAAACAACATATTTACAATGCAGTATGAAAACAATGACAAGAGAATGGCCACCCGCTTTGTTAGAAAAAAATGTTCTGCATTTTCAATCGCCAAGCGAAACGAGGCCAAACATTTGTTCCACATTGAAGTTGCACATTTGTTAGTGTTGACCTAAAGTTAAAGACTGACTGACTGGTGTTTGTTTTTGTTCACCTGCCATTTTCACTTTATAATCTGCACCAACATGGAGTTCAGTAATGCTGAAATCATATGGTTGGGTTAACAGCAACAGTGGCTGTATCATTATAGTGCAGACTGGGTGGCAGTGCTGTGGGCTCAGGCTAGATGCGTGTCAGTCTGTAGAACTCTGATCCAGACATTACTCAGTTCCTTAAGGACATACAAGGAGATGTCGTGATAGGTAGAACGACCTTTATAGCTGCTCATTTCATTAGTATGCACAGCACAACTCTAAGCATTTGACACCCGGCAGACGGGTACTGCCACAGCAAAGGTGTAGGTGGTAAATGTTGTATATAACTGTGTGCTGTAATCGAGCAGGAAAGCTGGAACATTTCTTAAAATAGGACGTGGGGCTCATGAGAAAGGCTGCGTCTCCTGTGAGCATTAGTCCCCGTTGTCGCCAAGAGCAACAACCACACGTTGGTTTCAAACGTGTTCACCAGAGATGTGTTCTCATTGTTTTTCTCCAAACGGCGGCCTGCATGTTGGGATTTGAAAGCCTGTCGAAACTGCCTGTAGTGTTGCTCATCATCCCATTATTTACATAGTGTTTTCAGCAAATGGGTACCGCAGGCTAATTAGTGAAAACAGGAGGGTGTAATATGTTGACCTACGACAACTGCCAAATTCCAATTTCATAAACAGCTGCACTCCTTTACAAACATACACAACTGGTTCCACGACTCGGGGTTGAGAAATCCCTTTTCAGTTCCCAACAGCAAATGGGTCCAGGGAATGTTCTCCATCCTGATGTTACTCTGAAGGGTCCTGTGGCCTTACAGCCAACTCCCTGGAGCGTATATTAGCCGTTCATTTGATGAACACCCAAGAGAGCTATAATGACACTTCAAAACACCTGGGAGTAGAAAAGCAACAGGCTGAGAGCTTGGATGAGCCCCCCCCCACCCCCTCAAACAACAATGCTGACCCTAGCCGAGCCCAGCAAATTTGCTGCATCCATGGACCCGAGCCTGGTTTATAATGAATTTAAAGAATATCTTAGCAAGTTGGCTGTTTATAAGTAAATTCATTTAGAGTTGTTTGAATAACAAACATCTGTTGAGAATTTGTGCGGGATCTGAAAAGCCCATTCCCTTTTCTGTTCAGTACATAAGAGGTGTACAGGAGACAGGTGCTAGGAGAGCAGCATTTTCAAGGCCAGAATGAGCCTTTGATAGGGTGGTCGTCGGGCCTACCGATAGAGGGGCATCGGAAGATAGTTCTCTCCTTCAATGCGGATGTCCGGATACCGCTGGTACAAGGCCTGCGTGTATTCCTCAAACACCCGCTTGTACCCTCAGGAAACGCTGTTGAAACAGAACAACAGGTTAGTTAGCAAGTAGTCAAACGGGGATTAACAGGGCAGGGTTAAGTCTCATTGCAACATGTCAATTCCAACGTCCTTAGACATTGGAATTAAGCACCGCACGCACACACACACACACAGATGATTAACAATTAACAATTTATCACAAAAAGCATAAAAAGACAAAGATGGTGAAATAGCATAAATGAGATACTAATTTTTACTCCTGTGACTTGTGGTCGTGACGCGATTTTACGACGAATCATAGGCACCACAAACTGATCCAGAGGTTTACAGCGCTGCTAAGCAGCCATTGGCTTGAATGGCTTCGGCTATGAGAAGTCAATCATTGCATTATTCTGGTAGTAGTCGACGGAAACGGGGCCATGTTTCAAGATAACCTTCTCAAGAACGACAGCCACGGTAAATTGTGTAATATAGCAATAGGGCATCAACATCTACAGATATGCGTTAAACGTATAGCGAGCATGATAAATGATGGGTGACTTCTAAAGGTGTTGTCAAGAATGAGATAGTATAGAGAAGGTAATTTCCGGCCTGTAACACTCTGATCCACTGTGCACACCTCGGAGCGTCGCCGATATTTCCCCCTCCCTTATTTTCAGTCTTCCTTACCAGATTTGAAATTTAAGAAGCGGTCCTGTGGCAAACTGCATCTTCATCTTTTTTACGCCGCTGTTGTCAGCCGACGTTGCACAGTAGAGGGAGAAAACTCCCAAGAAAAGGAGGGAAAACCGAAGCCACCGACTCGCCATTCTGCCTCGACGAGCTTGTTCACCAACCTGATTGTCTTGCTCTCGCTCGCAGCTGAAATTGAACAATTTGACGGTAAACACACGACTACTGCCCCCTGCTGTTTTGGAGGAGCACTGCATGTATTATCTATGTCTTTTATAAGTTAGGTGGTGATTGTTCTCAATCTATTCAAAAACAATTTTGACAAAAATATGTAATTATAACAATCAAAGCTAAATTTCCATTTAATGATTTATAAGAATATTCGTAATAACTTAATAACATCAGCTGATAATTGTGTGTTAAGATACTGTTTCTGAGTGTATTTTTTTTTTACAATAGACTAGGTTCTATTGTATTGCTAGGCTAATAATTGGTAGCTTTCTGACCAATTATTATAGAGAGACTTTAGAGAGACTTGATTAATTCCCGAAGGGAAATTGGGTCGCCGTAGCAGCCAAGGCATTCCGGAGGAATTCATTCAAATTGTTCACTGGTCGGTGACTAGATATTGATGATTTATTGATGATGAAGGACAGAGGAATGTTGATCAAATTGATA
The DNA here is from genome assembly GCA_027123135.1 of Urophycis floridana. NCBI lineage: Eukaryota > Metazoa > Chordata > Actinopteri > Gadiformes > Phycidae > Urophycis > Urophycis floridana. The sequence continues at coordinate 5,150,294 of JAOPUI010000133.1, read as the reverse complement.
ACAATCACGTGTTCCCTGCCAGGGAGTAGTAAGAGCCAACAGTTAAATTAAAGTGTCCAATCCCTTGTCCACTCTCCAAAAGAATAAAAAAACTATCTTGCCAAGCCTCCTCAAGTCCTCTACTTCTCTCCTCATCTTCTGTCATGAAGCCCATTTCCAACAGCAACATAGACAAACTGTTGTAGACTCCTAATGTAAACACAATAAAACGATCTGTTATCACGCTGACTTAGCCAACTGTCCTCTATATCACGCACACTTTCCTCAATGTTTTAAATACACACATCATTCCACATCGCCCCGAGTACACACAGAGTGCTACGCTATGCTTGAATGTGTTTAGACAAGGTACATTGTGGATGCAATAGACTCGTACTAAATGTTTGTTTACAACTGCAATCATCTATGAGGTAATTGCCTCAATTACCCCCTGTTTTACATCCTCCATTAACATGTGTATTTCAGAATCAGAATCAGAAACAGAAACAAGTTTATTGCCAAGTAGGTTTGCACTTACAAGGACTCAATAACTATATAT
>JAOPUI010000133.1:4758968-4769049 GCA_027123135.1 Urophycis floridana | reverse complement strand
GGTGGGTGGATGGTGGGTGGATGGATGATGGGTGGGTAGATGGTGGGTGGATGGTGGGTGGATGGTGGGTAGATGGTGGGTGGATGATTGGTGGGTGGATGGTGGATGGTGGGTAGATGGTGGGTGGATGATTGGTGGGTGGATGGTGGATGGTGGGTGGGTGGATGGATGGTGGGTAGATGGTGGGTGGATGATGGGTGGATTGTGGATGGTGGGTGGATGGATGGTGGGTGGATGGTGGGTGGATGGTGGATGGGTGGATGGATGGTGGGTGGATGATGGGTAGATGGTGGGTGGATGATGGGTAGATGGTGGGTGGATGGTGGGTGGATGATGGGTGGGTGGCTGGATGAATGGATGGCCGAGAATAATGCCCCACATTGATGACTCAAGAGTCATTCCTCGACCCCTCCCAAGTGGATTTTATTTAAATATAAAATATATATAAATTCCCTTATTAAAGAACAAGTCCAAAGTAGGATGCAATCCTATCAGAGCACAAATGTTTTTACAAATGCATGTTTATGCTACCTGACCTAGTATTATAATAGTATGAGTATTATGAATATTGCATAAACCCCTTTTCAGCAAAATCGATTAACAAGACTTCAGGATCCCAGAGCTGTGATTTAAATAAGCTGGAATGCAGTTTGTTAAAAACAACGAATACCCTAAGGTGGTATAATTGGTTTTTAATGTATAGCGTCACCCTGCTGTGCCTAACCTCTGTAATATGTGCATATTTAAGATAATCAGTATTTATAAGAGTGTGGAATTTTATTGTAACTCTATCCATTAATCACCCCTGTCACCATCTCTGTATGTAAACACAATGTGCTGAGGTCAAATTTAATGAGGATTGTACAATTTATTGCCAGCAGTTGTAATGACAGGGCACTGAATTAAGATGGCTGAAACATAAAAAATATATATTATTTTTTTTATTACTGTCTTTTACAGCTTTGTGTGCAATAAACTGGCTGGATAGGGTGGAATATGAGATATGTACAGCAGATATGCTTAAACCATGTGTAAATGTTGAATTTAGATCCATGCTTATTTATTTCATAAAAACGATGGCTGATATTTAACCAATATGCCAAATACATGTGAGGGACATCTTAACCGCATAAGATGTTATGTTGTTTCACTAATGGTGAAATTAATGATACTATTCATAATAGTTGTACAATAAAAGCACTCAATGTCAAATTGCTCTTTCAAACTGTTCAGAAAATGTTTAATCATGTTTGAAAGAGGAAAGTGAAACTGTAGCATTGGACGCACACACAAACACATAGATAAAGACCAATGTACACAAACGATCAACAAAATGACTCAAAGTGCCTTCCTCTTGTACAAGGGCCCTAATCAGACTGAGATATATATGTACGTATATCATTATGTACCTGTATCATTATTCTTATATATATATTTTTGCCTCCTAGTTTCCTACTGTAAAGCGTCTTTCAGATGTATGGAAAGTCTTCCATAAGTCAAACATAACATTATTATGATTTTGAGTATGATGATGATGATGATGATGATGATGATGATGATTATTATTATTATTATCATTATTATTATTACTACTGTTATTAGCATCATCATCATCCTCATGAGTATTGCGTCAGTTTGGCCTGAAAAATATAAACTGCGACCAAACGGCTACACAAAATATCAGCCTAAGCAACAAAGACTAAAGGAAATCAATTAAAGGTAACGGGACAAAGACTGTCAATAAGAAGTGCATTTAATTTCTGTGCCACAAGAGGGCAACCTAATCTAAATTGTCATTGGTTACAGACAATCATGCCAACCAATGGGGTAATCTTGGCTCTCATCATTGCTTCCGGGTGTTTTCTGGGAAGAACAGCTCCTTAGATCAGATGCCCCTTTATTTTTTAAGGGATATCAAAAAGGTTTCGAGCATTTAAACGTTTCTAAAATGAATAGAATATTTGGACGGAGCAAGGGAAAAGATGCTCCCCCAAATCTATCGGACTGCATTGGAAATGTAAGTATTATATAGTTGTAAATGCAGTTAATCCATTGTTGATGTCTTCTCGAATATTCCTTTCTCCATTGTATCCTGCCAGTCTTTAACATCAAACTGCCATGACTATTATCTATATAAATTGTCTGGAAAATCGTTAATTACAGACAGGGCGATGTTTTGACACAGAAAGGGTGTTCAGATGCATTGTTCCAACGACTAGGGCAAAATACAGTGTTGTCTGTGGGGATCTTGTTTGGATGAATAATGCTTGCTTTGATTTACAGAATGTGGCTCTTTATTGCTCTCTCCCACTGATGCTGCAACAATACAATCTTTTTTTCCTCATTCCCCTCGCATAGGTGGACGCCAGGGCAGAGTCCATCGATAAAAAGACTGCCAGACTGGATGCAGAACTACTGAAGTACAAAGATCAAATGAAAAAAATGAGAGATGGACCCTCAAAGGTTAATCTGATATCCTGTATCGATATCATAATGGCTGTTGTATGTCATTATGACACAATTACTCTCACACAATACAAGTAACAAGTAATTAGTTTGACATTCCCCCCCCGTATCTAGAATATGGTGAAACAGAAGGCATTGAGAGTACTGAAACAGAAGAGAATGTAAGTCATCTTGCTGTATTTAAACATGATCATTGCCTCGTGACTAATCAAACAACGTTGAGTGTAGCGTAAGTATGTGTTTGTAAATGTGAATACGGTGTAGATTGTGAATTGGACCATAGTGAACACCATGGATGCCGTGATATTCACTACAGGTATGAGGGCCAGCGGGATCAGCTGGCGCAGCAGTCCTTCAACATGGAGCAGGCCAACTACACCATCCAGTCGCTGAAAGACACCAAAACCACGGTACGGTGGAGGGTCACACACAGGGCCCACGCACAGCAGCAGGCCTGTTACACCAGGTTGAAATTATTATTATTATAAGTATTTCAGGCGGCACGGTGGTGCAGTGGTTAGCACTGTCGCCTCACAGCAAGAGGGTTCTGGGTTCGAATCCAACTGGGACCTGGGACCTTTCTGTGTGGAGTTTGCATGTTCTCCCCGTGCTTGCGTGGGTTCTCTCCGGGTACTCCGGCTTCCTCCTACAGACCAAAAACATGCAGGTTGGGGATTAGGTTAATTGGTGTCTCTAAATTGACCATAGGTGTGTATGTGGGTGTGAATGGTTGTTTGTCTATGTATGTTAGCCCTGTGATAGGCTGGCGACCTTTCCAGGGTGTACCCCGCCTCTCGCCCGTTGCAGCTGGGATTGGCCCCAGCCCCCCCGCGACCCTCGTGGAGGATAAGCGGTTTCGATAATGGATGGATAATTATTTCAGGGTTTTTTTTGCAATAATATGACATGCCGACTGGGTGTTCACCACAGTGCCATAAGTGGTGGTGGGAGCAGGTTATGGGAAACTGCTCATAGGTTTCATACCAGAGTGGTCTGCAACTGACTTTTATCTTAGTTTTTAGTGTTTAACAATCTTAGGTTTTTTTTTTTTTTATTAATTAATTTAGGCTGCCAACATCAAATCAACCAACATGTCAAACGTTATTCAAACTTCTCACTTTCATGGTCCCATCCATTTGTTCTGTTTAATATCCTTGCTTCTGCATCATATTTTGTGTTTGTATTCAGGTGGAAGCCATGAAGATTGGTGCAAAGGAGATGAAAAGGGCTTACAAGGACGTCAAACTCGACCAGATTGAAGTATGCGGTCAAAATTGACACCTTTTTCCCAGCCGAGGTGTTTCAAACATGCTGCCACTGTAAACAAAAGCTCTTAGCACTTTTTTTTTTCTCTCGGAAGCATTCATTCGTCAAACGAGCAGCGTAACACAAGGTCATCCTGGCCGTGATCATTATCGAGGAAAATTTTTTCAATTATCCTTCCCCGTCGTTGCCATGTCATCACATCACGATTCCGTAATCTCCAAGCTTGGGATCAATCTCTTCTATTCTATTCTGATCCCACTGTGTGTGTATGTGTGTGTGTGTGTGTGTCTCTAGGACCTCCAGGACCAGCTGGAGGACATGATGGAGGATGCCGGCGAGGTGCAAGAAGCGCTGAGCCGCAGCTATGGCACACCGGAGATCGATGAGGACGACCTGGAAGCAGGTGGGTCTCAGTGGGATGACTGCACGTGATCCAGCGCTCCAGCGCTTGCATCTACGCTAGCATCACAATGTCAGCATCACAGCTCAGGACAAACAGCTGTGTGTGTCTGTGTGTGTGTTGGATGTACACACACACACTCTTTGGTAATCAGGGGCCGGGCCGACATAGAGTCGCACATGGGGTTAAAATGTGCTGTTTTGGTGTTTGATAGCCACCCGTGATGTCTGTGGACAGACAAGTGGTTCAGCTGAAATCGAGGACGGTTTCGGTTGGAGATACAATTTACCATGTGATCATGAGGAGATACTTGTTAAGAAGATGCAGATGTCAGTAGAGGCGCTGTAGGTAAGATTGGAGAGCTGTGAAGAGAGAGGGCAGAAAAGGGCCGACGAGAGCACGTGTTTGAATGTCAACCAGAACAAAAGGACCCTCTGTGCCCCCTCCCTAGATGTCTCCGCCACTGAGAACTTTCATTGGCAGACAAGTTTTAATCCTCCAAAGCGGTCAGGAGTGGGCCAAAAGCGGTTTGAAATACGCATTGCCTCGTACAGAGGCAGGCTCGGTCAACTCTAAACATGTTCTCACAGCGCATTGCACTCGCTACCAGCTGACCGACGGCTCGGCCGCTTCCAACGCGTAAACACTCCGCTTTGAGCTCTTTCATCCCTGCTACGGCGTCTTTTAGGGAGAAGGTTGAGGTGAGGCGTCTTTCTAAAGGGTGCAGGCAACAAGGCAACAACTGCAGACATCGGGGTTCGAACCCAGATGCTTTGGCGCCCGGGCAGTGGGAACGACCCGAGCCGCTAATGATGATAGCTGCTGCTGGTGTGTGTTCCTCTTCCTCCTCCTCCTCCTCCAGAGCTGGACGCCTTGGGAGACGAGCTCCTGCTGGACGATGACAGCTCGTACCTGGACGACGCCTCAGCCTCCCCAGCCATCCCCGAGGGAATGCCCAGTGACGGCAAGACCAACAAGGTGATGCCCCATCCTGGTTGTTGTTGTTGTTGGTGTTGGTGTTTTTGTTGTTTGCGTGTCATTGACTGAAATCTGTATGCATGATATTCACTTGGTGAATATGCCAAATAACATTGTATTATAATCAGCTATGGACCTGGTTTTTGCTTTTTTATTCCACTTCTGGGGATTAGGGGAATGTTTAGGAGACTCAAGAAAGTAACAACACGTTGTGATTATTATTATTTTTTTAATATCCATTAATGTTTTTTCATGTGAATACGTGGCTTGTATTTGCAAATATTTAGGATTCAGATGAGGGGTATATATAAGTTATGTATTAAAGTATTAAGCAAGTGTTTAGCCTTTTTAGGTAAACACACTAACCACTGCCTTTGTCTTTCCAGGATGGTGTTTTGGTGGATGAATTTGGACTTCCACAGATTCCTGCCACATAAGAAAAGCATGAAAAACATGGGGAAAAAAAGCAATGCACAATTCGACTGAAAATGCATTTTTTATATGTAGAGTAACATTTATACAGGCAGATCAGGTTGAGCTCAGAACACTAAAGTATCAAACACTAAAGTTGTCTTGTTGGGTCCTTACTAATAACATGTTAGCATGTGGCCTTGTAATATATAGATAGACCTGCTTGGTTTTGTCCATAGCCTGTTTCCCATTTTCCTCATCATGTGGTCTGTCTTATGTGCAGTGTTATTCAATGTTAAGTTATCATTAGCTGACTAACTTTTAGTATTGTGTAGAAATTCACGCTGGTCGAGTCATTTCATTTGTTCCCCTTTTGTTGCAATTATGGAATTGATTTCCACTTTGTGTGTTCAATGTGTGTGTGGGTTGTGTGACACCACGAAAATAAAATTTGCATTTTAATTTAACTTTGAATGGCAATTGTTTTCACAATAGACTTTTACCAAACACATTAATCGTTTATCTTCCTAGATTTAATTAGATACATAGGCTACATGTGCACATCCTGGCAGTGATGAAAAATTAGAAATGCAATGTTTGATTAACATTTATAGTTATGTTGTATTGACACTATGGTACAAGTGTTTAATGCACAAAAATAACATAGGCTCTATCGTATGGAGGAATAAATTTTGTGACAGGAAAGAAATGATTAATGGTTAATAATATGTCTTTTTAAAGACTGTTCTAATAAAGAAGGTGTACAACATGATATATTATAGTTTGGGTTGTTGAGGGGAAAAATATTACATCGAAAATGAAAAGAGTACATAGTTAGATTTACATTATGAAACCGTTTAAAAAAAATAACGCATTTAATGAAAATTAAATTAGTCAACTCATACATTTTAAACATTCTTTCAAAGGACGTTTCGCAATCGCTTTCGTAAGACGTTTTCCGTAGGCCTATACATTTCCTTATTGCTTTTCCTTTACTCGTAAGCCTCTTTGAGTGAGATTCTAAATGGCATTTCGCTGCAAGTGTTTTGGGTAAAAAAGACAATATTGGGATATTTTATTAACCAAAATATCTAATAACTATAGCATCTAATAACTATAGCAACATTATATGGGGACGTTGCGCTAGTATCTCACGTTAAACTAAATGTAGGAAACTATTTTCATCTGTGACATGTAGGCCTTTTGCTTAGTACGTGATGGATCTATTTGTATGAGGAACTAATGTACACGTATGTGTACATTCGTTCCCTGCATGACTTAACATTAAAGCATGTGGGACCGTTTCCTGTGTTTCCGGGAAGTAGTTTTTTCGGCAAGTAAACAAATTTTAGCAACAGTGCTGTATATCGAAAATGGAAATGGCAGAACAGACGTTAACAGTGACAGTTGCATACGGTAATTCATGATTTTGTTCTAAATTATAATAACCAGGTGACGGTGTAGCTCGAATGAACACGAGCACGAACTTATTTGCCCGACCCATAATCTATGCCTGCTAGCCACCGCAATGTTCCCTGTTCTGCTTTCAATAACACTTCAACAAGTGATTCAGATTCCCATTACAATGCTGACCAAAGTAGTGAAATGACAAGGGAGGGGCATTAAACGATGTGATTTAAATTACAATAATGTTGCCCTGACCAGTATATTATGAACCACGTTGCGGTCACCCGGCTAAATGTGGCATCGACCCGTGATCGATTCATTCATTCTTCGAGTCATTGCCTTAATCCTGTATTTAAACAGTGTGTCATTTGATGGTTATTTGGCATTATTGTTGCATTGCAGGAGCCAACCATACGTGTCAGAGTTTACATGTAGGATGTAATGCTGTGTAATGTATATGTCCACGGTGTGTTCAATGTCGTTGGCCAACGTTGGTTGTTTCAGTATGCCTATCTGTTTCCTGAAGCGATATTGTTGAACAAATATTCAAGTAATACAATTATAAATATGGGTTTAAATAAATGCTTACATAAATGTGTGTAATCTGTACCCGTGTGGTGACATTTGTGTTGCTTATTCCCAAGTAGATTCTTGATGTAAATAAGTCTTTACTATGTTGTGCCTGTATAGTTGAACTGGAGTATTTGGTAAATGTAATTCAATTTGAAATGTGAATTCATGCACAGCCACGTGTAGAATTTACAATTGTTTCTGGTTGTTTTCAACTCAGGCTCTACAAAACATAGCATCACAGTGACGAGACAGGATGGAAGTGAACCTACAGTTAAAGACTTGTCAGATGCCCTTGCTCAAGCCACCGGAGTTCCAGCCCCTTCACAGAAAATAATCTTTAAAGGTAGGCTGTAGCTCGTTCATAGCAAGGTGAAAACAACATCAAACTTAACGACTCAACCTCTTTGTAAACATTTGTGCGTTGGTGTTACAGGGAAATCATTAAAAGACATGGAAGAGACTCTCTCCAGCTTCGGAGTGAAGCAAGGCTGTAAGCTTATGATGATTGGGAAAAGGGTAAGGCATGTTTGTCCCAAATGTATTACTTAATTTACAAAAATGAAGTGAGCTAGCATAGCATTGTTTTGCATTGTTTTATTTCTTAAAACAGAATAGTCCCGAGGAAGAAGCGGAACTCAAGAAGCTAAAAGACATCGAGAAGTCTGTGGAGCAGGCGGCCAAAAAGCTGGAAAAAGTAGACGGAGAGCTAACCGGGCTTAAGAATGTAAGTGTGACATGCATGTCGTCATTACACAAGTCAGTGTGCATTGTGCAGCGTCTTCCCACTCCTTCTTTATATTCCACACGGATGTCAATAGATGTGATGTTTGTCTATGTCCACCTAACTGAGAGGAACACGGTGCGCTTGGTTCTGCAGGGCTTCCTCGCCAAGGACCTTCAAGCGGAGGCTCTGGGCAAACTGGACCACAGAGTCAAGGTTGCTTCAGAGCAGTTCATGAAGATTCTGGAACAGATTGATTCATTGGTGCGTTCTGCCACTCCCCAGTATTTAAACCCTCTCACGGCATTGTCCCGGAGATTGTTATGTCATGTCATTTACTCAATAAATAGAAATGATTTTGTTTTGTTTTTCCTCAACAGAGCTTACCAGAAAACTTTAATGACTGTCGAATGAAGAAAAAGGGACTTGTGAAAACGGTCCAAGTAAGTTTATTTTATTTTATTTTCCATTCCCCATCAGACTTTTCATTGAGTAATTTAAGGCTCTTTGCTGCATATACTAGGCTAAGCAAGAGTGGAGACATAACACTGCCATCATCCAACCAATCAAATTACTTTGGGGAGTGTTCTGTTTCCAGTGTCTTGATTGTCAGCAAGTTTCCCCAATATCCTCCACAACCTTATATAGGTTGTTGATACACTTTTTGCATACAGTCATGGCGATGGCATTGCTATCATCGGCGCGTTATTCAAACTCTGCTGCTGTATTGTGCATGAACACATCACTAAGAGTAACCCCCTGTTTTATTTTTTATTTTCAGGACTTCCTGGCCCAGTGTGACAAAGTTGAGGCCGGTATATCAGACCATTTAGCCAAGATCCAGTCCAAAAACCTGGCACTGGCCGAGTAAGACGCCTAGACCCCCCCCTCTATCATGTAGGGTGCCACCCCCACCCCCGGCCTGCCAGTCGCGTATAAAGAGTCGTATATATACATTGCTCTGTGAGCAAAGGGATATAATAACTGCAGAGACAGCTTCAGTCGGGGAGCTGTTCACTGTTACCTTGACAACAGCAATGATCCTGGTCTGGTCATTCGCGGGTCTCTCTAAATCTAAAACAAAATGGATGCCTGTTGGCCTTCGGTTTCATCATGGTTACGCAAATGTTCATGTGTCATGAAAAGGCATTCATAAGAAAGAAAAAAAACAACCTTAAAAGTACTTCTAAAATGTTGGTGACAGTGATATATATCTGTCCACCTGTGTGTCATTACCCTCTATTCTATCACACCTGTTCCCTACTCTTGTAAAACATAAGTTGAACAAAATGTTTGTGTCCCCCCCCCCCCCAATTGTACTTCAAATCAGCGTAAATTGATATTTTTGTGGCAGCAAGCAGAGCCGAAAATGGCGACTTTTATTTAATCCAATGAATTTTGTGATGAGTAGGTCCTAATAATGATAATGGCACATCTTCATCTTTGTATATAGCACTTGACTCAAAACTACAAGGTGTATAAAATTGAAATAAAATATGAGCGTTTGTGTTATCTGCCCCTTTGCCTTTGTGTGCTGAGGTCGAAGGCATCCTCAGAGTCCCTCGCAGGCTTCCTCTTTAATGCTTGCTTTGAATCCAGAGAATGACATCTCAATAGTGTGCACGCACCGGAGATGAATCATCACATCAACTACATCACGGACATACACCATACACTTTCATCCCAAGTTGTCGGCGCGGTACATTGAAAGTGCAAAAATAATGACACTGGCCGTCACTTTATTTAGAGTTTATTTCCAGATGTACCCAGCCGATGGGCCAAGGGGCCCGGCGGCGCCGGGGGCGGGGCCCCCCGGCCGCGGGGCCGGCGCGGCGCGAACCAGCACAGGGAAGGCCACC
>JAOPUI010000133.1:4657786-4669189 GCA_027123135.1 Urophycis floridana | reverse complement strand
CTCTATTCAGCTAGCCCTTTGGCCAAGCACAGCTCGCACACACACACACACACACACACACACACACACACACACACACACACACACACACACACACCTCTGATGTGGCTTGGAGCGTTGTGATTCATACAAGCAGAATGAAGCAGTGCACATTTTGTCAAATTACATTTATTAAAATAAAAACACTCCACGACTATCTTACCTTGTTGAGGACATTGCTAACTTCACTAGCAAACTCTCTGGAGCAGACCTCCAAGTGAAATATTTTCCCGCAGTTTGAAACACAGGCACCAAGCAGCTGTGTGGACAATGGCAGAGGGAATTGGTAACAATTCTAAAATAAAATGTTTAAGACTTTTTCAATAGATTTATCTCAGGAAAAACAACTCATCACTATGCTATATTACACATATATAACAAATCAGGAAGGACGAAGGACTAATTAAAAAATATATAATTACATTATGCCACTTAATTACATGTTTGTATAAGAAGAGAACAATAATAAATTGTGGTAGTTATTAGTAGTAGTAGTAGTAAGAATACAGCACGAATTACATTGGTACATGCTTTGGTTTTGAAATAGAATAAATGTGCTTACGGTCAGTGCTTGCATGGCCACATGCGGGTCCTTGTGGTTCACTCGTCTCATTATCGAGCGAAGACATTCTTTAGGTCTGCAACACAATGATAAAAAGGTAAAGACTCAATGAAGGTGCAGTGATCAGTGAATGACAAAGAAGCATAATCACAAGCAGTCTGATTCAAGGCGAGGTTAGCCCTCTATATTCATCCGTTCATTCATGAGTTGTAAGGCCAAACTGATTGTTTAATGGATTTCTTCGTTATGCAAATGGATGTCAATGTGTGGCCTTCGAGGAAAAGGCTTTTATCATGTTACTTGACGACAATGGAAACCCACCCAGTGCGAGACTGTCCAATTTTATCACAGATGTCCAAAATGAGGCCCCAGTCCTCGGCTGTGTTCATCTCACTGGTTGCTTTCTCTGCAGGTGAAGAATAAAGTGAAACTTATAGTATATCATCACGTTCCTTGAATAGAAAAACATTTTACTAGAAACATCGACATTCACAAACGTAGAAGTCGCAGGGTGTTTTGTTTTGTTCTTTGTAACGCAGTGTTGCTCTTGCTTTGTGTGTAGTATTGTTTGAGTATTGAATATGCCATGAATGGAACAGAAGAGCGGTAAACCACATGAGGTTGTTGAGGAGGAAGGAAATATCATTGTGGTTTCCCACACATACACCGGTCTAGATTATCTTTCAGCAAACCGGTGATGACTTTCGCGACTAATCCACTGTGATATTAATAAACGTGACTGTTTTGAGTTGCTCATTTCATCAACGGCGAACCGACTATGAAACGCGTAAGCAGAGGCTTTTAGATGACGCCGTGGCTTCGCCCAGTGAGTGAACACACAAACCTATCTAAATAGGTGTGTCTGAACATCCTTTACTATAGTGCAAACTGGCAGTCAGCCCAGCATCAGTTTTCATCACAACATCATATTCATTAACCAAGCCAGAGGGCCATATAACAAACAAAAGACGTGGTTTTACTTATCAGTGACTATACATTTTAAGGCTGGATGATATTTGAGTATCTGCTTTTATGATAGCTAGCACACCATTGATTACCCTGTAATAGATTTCAGTGCATCCAAGACTGACGTTGCTAAAACCTAAGGCAATTGTTGACATTTGTCTAGACAAGCCCTGCGCATGAATACACGCACATATACATAGTTACGGCCAGTGTGAAACAATAATTTTCAGGTAATACAACTAAGTTAGCTTGTAGGGGCTAACCGTCAGCTAATGGCTAACTGATCACTATTTATGTAAATGTTAACTCACCAACATCTTGGTCAAATGGATTTGTCGTGAAGAGAGGCATGGCTGGTGTGTTGACAACAGATTCCGCCTTCTTCCCTTTTGTCTTTCACTTCGTATACAATGTTAAACCATACAATTCATAATACCATTAACTTAATAAATATATTGCTCGGAGCTAGCAGAAGCTACAGAGTCATCCCTTTAACAGACGGCAACAAGCTGAGCATTGTGGGTAATCGGGGGACTCCGTACACACGTCCCGGTTTATACGCCGACACCTGACACTATGTAATAGTTAAGAGTCTCACTTGTAATATATTGATACATTTTGGCGTGTTAATTTCTGTCGAATCAAGACTCCACCGAGTGAATTTCCTATGTCGTAGAAACTCAAATGTCATCGTCAGGTGATTGTGATCACATGACAATGTCGTAGCGTTTTATGTCTTATTAAATGCATTTATTAACTTAGTCCAACATCTGAAAAGACCGCCAGACCGCGTGTGGCAATGTTTTGTTTCATAAGTTACAAACGTTTTTTTTTATGTCGAATTAATTTATTCTAAAGGAGACCGTTTTTTATGTTTGTGTGCAGATCTTTTTTCAGAGGCGTCATCGTTGTATAACCGCAAGTGTCGCTTATGACACTAAATAGGCTGTAGGCCTAAATCCGCTACTTTTTTAATCAGGGCACATGGTCCATGGATAACAAGTGATAACATCACTCGTTTTCAGTCCAATACTCTGTACTTTTACTTATGCCCTGTACACAAAATGAACAGATCTATAGTTTGTGTTATGAGCGACCCCGTGTTTGTCTTACGATGACGTATCTGTGAAAATGGCCTATTGTTCCTGTATAGGCTTACATTCCACAATTTGTACTGAGGACATATAGATTCAATTAGATTTGCATAGTGCCTATACTTTAATTTATCATACTTGAGACTTATCGCATTGAAAAACTAATATTAAACAAATGTTGCTTATGCCTGATAATATGGAAATAACAGCCCATATCACTAGGCCTAATCTATTTTCAAATTTATTTACACACATTTGACACGTGGTTGAAAGAAGGAGCAAGACTTTTTGACGTGACATTTTTCATTCTTGTTTATTTTGAACACATCCATCCGTATGTGCACTATATCTGGACCATTACAAAAATAGTGATGCTTTATTAACAAAATAGGTGTGATCAACAAAATACTGAGAAGAAAGTAAACAAGTAAACCACTAACCAGTTAAAATAGGATATTCCATTGATGACACTGCACCTTCTAGTTAAGTATTATTTACACAATCAACTATACAACAGTGGCCGCGCTGTATCCGATTAAGTACCACCGAATCAAAGGACTACATTTTCATTCAATCTTTAGTACAAACGTTGTATCAGCACTTCAGTGGACTTCTGCACTTTGTGTGGCGGGGGGAAGAGCTTTGACTCAGAACTTTGACTTTCCAAAGCGAAATGTCTTTCAGAACGGCGACACACAGCCCCGGTCCTGGTCCTCGTGACGCCGGAACGTGGTGACGGGTACTTTATCAGTGTCCTCCAGTCATCTAAAAGATCTCTCTCAGTCCTTCATCATCCCTGCTTGTCTTCCTCCGTTTCTTTCTCCCCAAAGACAGGCCCCGTCCTCCGAGAAAGAGGCTATAAGTCCAGCATCCTCACTGCTGTGGAGAAAAGCAGGGAAGAAAGAGAGACAGGAAGACAAACACGGTTTGTTTTCATGTGCACTTCGATAAGAAAACACAAAGTCGCTGATATTAGAATATGAGGCAACTCTTCAGCATGGCCTTGAAAACTTGAATAAGGTGAAACGAAAAAAACAACAATATTTTAAATCAGGAATATGGGAATGATTACAGTAGTCACCATGGGAGCATGCGAGACTTCATTGGAATGAGCAGATCTATCAACAGCTTGAATCAATCGGAAAAAAGCACAAAAACAAGATGAGGCAATCGACACACTAAGTCTGCTGACCGCTGGACGACTGTTCACAGATGGAGCCGATGCGGTCCGTGCAGAAGAAGTCATTCCAGTTGGCCTCGTGGATGAGCCCAGCGCAGTCTTCTCCATTCTCGTGGCCATGGGCCCAGTTGTCAGGCTGGCCCTGTTTCCAATTACTGGAAACACAACAAAGAGGGGGAAAAAAAAACAACTCTTTCGATCATAAAGTTAGAAAAAACAACAACCGACAAACCAACCAACAATGGTGCGGCCCTGGACTGATTAGTGAGTCGATGGAGTTGAAGTGAACCGATTTCACGCCCAGGTGAGTGAGGCGAGCGTGACTCACGTGAAAACCGGCAGGGTTCCGTCGACCCACTTCCAGACGTTCTCCTCTACCCGGTCCGTCAAGCCCAGCCAGAAATAGCCCTTGCCGGCAATCTCATTTTTTATCCATTGCTGAAGACAACAAGACACATGCAACAAAATCACTCCCATAAAAGTTAACTCCTCCTCATTATTTCAGCGTTTTGAAATCTATATGCTTTTCACCTATCACGGAAAAAAACACACACATCCATGCGGCTATGTGATGGGGCTGCCCGGCTTTGATCTACCTGCTCCGCGTTGTTATTGATGATGAGCATGGAGGACAACATGTTGGCGCAAAAGGCCTCGCCTTCGTCAAAATTGAACTTTTGAGCGCCAGAGGAGAAGAAGTAGCAGCTGTCCCCAAATGAGCTCCATTTCGGTGGGCAGCCTAACACATACAATACAAAATTATATACTGTATATATATATACTGTATCTATATATAACACAGCATTACTCAAGCTAATACATGGAGACCATTATAGGACAACTGACATACCAGCAGCGTTTGATTTGTTAATGGTTTCACTCACCAGGCACAGCGGTGGGGACGGCGGGCGGCTGCACCTGGTGGGAAACTACGGGGGTCTCCGGTAGGGCCAACTCGGGGGTCATGTCCTGCTCGGGGGTTTGCGGGGGTCCACTGGGTTTGTGCGGCCCAGGAGGATCCGCCGGGTGCCCCGGTGGGCCCGCCGGACCGGGGGGGCCCACGGCCCCGACGGCTCCCTGACGCCCCGGAGTCCCCACGGGTCCCCGTGGCCCCTGGGGCCCCTGGGGCCCCTGCGGCCCCATCTGTCCATCCCTGCCGCTGAGCCCCGGAACGCCGGGCTCTCCCTTGTCCCCGGAGGTCCCGGGCCGACCCGGTGACCCGCGGGACCCTTTGGGCCCGGGGGAACCCCTGCTCCCGGATACTCCCTTAGAGCCCGGCGCCCCCGATGGCCCGGCAGCCCCCTTATCGCCTTTGGGTCCGGGCACGCCCGTCACGCCCGCGTCCCCTCTCTCGCCCTTCTGTCCCGACGTGCCCACTGGGCCCTGCGGTCCCTTGTCGCCTCTGGGGCCTTTCGGACCGGGTGGACCTAGAATGTCACAACAACAGATGTCCTCTTTAGTTATTCATATATTTAAAATCACACTCAGAGTGCACACAAACGTTTCAGGAAGACGGCGGGGGGAGACTCCCAACTCCTGGACACAATTTGTGCATTGGCGCACAGACGTGAGACGTTCCCCTCGCTCTTACCCTGCAGGATGGTGAAGTTGGTGATGAGCTGCGAGTGCTTGCTGTCCACCAGCTTCATCTCCTCCATCACCACAGACAGGTTGCTGACCTCCCTGTCCAGCCGGGCGGCCAGCTCGTCCTGCTGGGAGCGCAGCTCGACGCTGTCCGCCTTGGCCTCGGTCACGCTGCCGTTCAGGGCCAGCAGCAGGTCCGCGTGGTGCGCCACCGTCTCCGCGCAGGTCCTGAGGCCGTTGAGGTCCACGCTGATGGCGCCCAGCAGCTGTGAGGCGAAGCTCACGTTTCCCGTCACGCGGTCCATGTCGCTCTCGTGCCTGTCCAGCCGCGCCTCCATCCCGTCGAACTGCGCCGACGTGGCGTTGTCGTGATCCCGCTGGCGGTCCATCAGCTCGCGGAGGCTCTGGTCGTGTCCGTCCGCCGCCGAGGACGCGTTCTGGATCTGCTGCGCCAGCGAGCTCAGCTGGGAGCCCATGTCCTCCAAGGCGTCGCCGTTGGAGCGCACCAGCGCCGTGTTGTTGCCCGCCACGGCGTGGAGGTTCTCCACCTTCTCCTTCAGCCAGATGGTGTCCGCCTGCGTCTGCCGGGCCGTCTGCTGCAGGCCTTGGTAGTCGCTCTTCAGCTTCTGCACGGCCTGACCCGTGTCCTCCACGGTCTTCTGCAGGTTGCCGAGCAGACTGCGCTGCTGGGCCTGGGTGATGTTGAGGGCGTTGATGCCCACGGCCGCCTGGCCCTGGTCCCTGGCCTGGCCCTGGAGCTCCGACTGCAGCCACGCCGTGTCCGTCTGCAGGTCCTCGATGGTGCTGCTGTACGTGGCCAGCGTTTGGTTGACCCCGCGCAGGGTCGCGGCGTTGCCGTCGACGACGCCCTGGAGGGACGCGTGGCCGCTTTGCATGTCCTCGCCCGTCTCCTGCAGCTCGTCCAGCAGGGCCTGGTTGGCGCTGGCCTGCTGGGCGATGTCGCGCAGCTGGCTCTGGAGGTTCTGGAACTCCGACTTGAACGTCTGGAAGGCCCTGGTGGCGTTGGCCGACCTCTCGCTGTTGTGCGCATCTGAAAGGACAGCGCGGCAGTGTCACGCGATCAGACGTACACAAGCCAGATTCGTCCTCTCGGGAACGCCTCACAGGTCTCGGTGGGGCTCAGGTCGGTAGTTTGGTTCTGCGGATCTTACCTCCAGAGCTTTGCATGCCGCCG
Source organism: Urophycis floridana (assembly GCA_027123135.1). Lineage (NCBI taxonomy): Eukaryota > Metazoa > Chordata > Actinopteri > Gadiformes > Phycidae > Urophycis > Urophycis floridana. The sequence continues at coordinate 4,662,569 of JAOPUI010000133.1, read as the reverse complement.
GTGACGTCGTCCATTCTCTGCACCACTGGAAAACAACGTGGATGAGAGAAAACAATGAGAGAGAGAGAGAGAGAGAGAGAGAGAGAGAGAGAGAGAGAGAGAGAGAGAGAGAGAGAGAGAGAGGATTGGTCAGCATGAACCAAGTTCAATCTGAAAAACAAGCGTTTTCAAGCAGAGAAAACCACGCATCGCTTCGGTCTTATTTTGGACGTGCATCTCTGTTGGCTTGGTTCTTGCATTTGACTCCCATGTATTCTATCTTCAGCTGACATATAACCAAACTGAACTGCCTGCCAAAGCCTGCAATGGCTACTGGCTCGTTTTGCCATACATGGGGAGTATACAAGATTGCAGTAAAGTACATACACCCTAACCCTACACCATAATTTACTTAAGAGAAAATTATACGTAGTTAAAAAAACAAAACAATCAATCAATCAAACCATCACCATAATGACCATAATTATTTTGTCAACAATATTTTGTAATGATTAGTTTTCAACACTAGAGGTCCCTAGAGTGTGCTTTGTCTGCCTCTCCTGCGTGACGTCCAAACGATGCACATTACTGCGACATATGATGAAAGGCAGATGAATAACCATTAAGGGCCGAGCTCTATTGTCTTCCGGTGTTCAATCATATATACTGTGCTTTGTCTGCCACATCACTCATATGATCCTCGTCGGTAGGTTTCAACAAATGAAAATCAAACTCTTGCAGCAGTTCTATTTTCCTCTCCCTACATAGAGGTTCTGAAGATGTTCCAATTCAGTACTGGATCCTCTCCAAGACCCCCACTGTTGTCATTCAAGAAGTGGTGAACAGAAAACAATAACATGCTCTCTGCACAACAAAAACACAAGAGTGGAATTCAAAGGTCTGTCGGTCAACTCTGAGGGCCAGTATACACACAGGAGGTCAGCTTGAGTTTGAAAACAATCCCCCCCCCCCACACACACACACACACACACTCACTCACACACCAGTACCATCCCACACGCTAACTCTATCTGCCCTTCTCCCACCCATTCCTGAGTTCACATCTCATCTCATGTCTCTCTCTCTCTCTCTCTCTCTCTCTCTCTCTCTCTCTCTCTCTCTCTCTCTTTCCCACCCGTTCATTCGTTCTCTCGCTTTTTCGCTCCCTCTCTTATCGGTTGAAGCACAATGCGATTGACGCCACAGATAGAAAACACAAAGCACTCTGGTCCTCCCAGTCCATTGCCCCTTCACACAGCTTCATTGTAAAATGCCCCTATTTTTTGTGTGTATGTTAAACGTCCAGAAATGTATTCATTTATTTATTTATTTTATTTGATTTTATTTTTTTTTTTTTCTTTAGTTTCTTTTTCCAGCTCAGCAACTGACACATTCATCTGGTCCCCCGTATTGGAAAGTCAAACATTACACAATACACAGTAATGTTCCCGTCTGCTCCGGTAACGTGGTCAGTGTTGAGATTTACTGGCTGTACCCTTGTTCTGAGCCAGGGATCCGGGGAACCAAACAGAGTTTAACACATCCTCTCTACGTGTGTTCCCACAAACACACACACACAAACACATGCGCGCAGACACATATACACATGCACGCACACGTACATGCACACGCACACACACACACAGCGAGCCAGAATGGACATGAATTGGGGAGTGGTGGCTGCAGATGCACGGCTTCAGCTTACAAAAACAGATGAGAGAGCTTGCAGTGGTTTGCGGCAAAATAAAGTCCCCTTCTGGACACCTGAGTCCAGTTGTGAGTCAACCCAGCGGTTCATGAGATGACAAATTGCTAATAAGCCATAAAATCTCCTGCAGGTTGTTAAGCCGAGGTGGGCACTGCATGATCATCTGGGAGACATTATAGCCCAAACCATCACAACCCCATGGGCTCAGTTCAAACCCAAAGCAGCAAGAGCACCCACAACCACATTCATGATTACATTTTTTTTTGCATCAACTTTCTAATGTTTTATTTGTCCTTGTGGCTTGTACAGTTTTTAGTTTTTGCTTGGGGTGTTTAAGCTTGTGTACGATGCAACATGCGTTCCATGGGTGATGGTCGCTTAAAATAATGCAGAGAGTGATGGATGATGGTGTTATCATCAACCAGGATGACCAAGTGGTTAAGGCGTTGGAGTTAAGATCCAATGGATGTATGTCCTTGTGGGTTCAAGCCCCACTCCTGGTAGAGTTTAATTGCCTATGCATCGCTACAAGGAGGAAAGCTAATGAACACCTGTGCCAAGTGAAACTCTTTGATGTTGGATCCAATTCGGAGTCCTTCTGGCCTCCCCCAGGTAAATAGTACAAACAAATAATGCAACCTTCTGGTACATCCTTGCTCTGAGGATCCTCTCCTGTAAAATAATCTTCTACAAATTGAGGAGGATCCTCATCCAGAAGGACAGACTCTTGTACTCTTACGTCTAGACCACTGCAACACCCTTCTTGCTGGTACGGTTGCATGTGACCTTTGACCTCTGCAGCTCACCCTGAATACAGAAGGCCAGATGGTCTTAAACCTACCCAACTTCTCCCACACTACAGCACTCCTCTGAACTGTGCACTGTCCAACAGTGGCAACTGACCATTCAAGTTACCAGTACCTGCCGACCATGCTGTGAAAAAAAGACCATATCTTGGTGGCTGAATAGTGAAATTGTCATCAGGATGGCCGAGTGGTTAAGGCGTTGGACTTAAGATCCAATGGACATGTGTCCTCGTGGGTTCGAACCCCACTCCTGGTATACATTTACCTTCATACCTTCATACCAGTGTGTTGCAATGGTCTCATTCAACAATATGGAAGTCTGCATAGTTCCACCAGAAAAATGTCGTCAACTCTCACCAGTCTGGATTCAAGACGTAGGAACTTCACACTTCCAAAACAGCCTCACCAAAGTTATCATTTGGCTGGACCTTTCAGCATCCTTTGACACTGAACTGCCAGATCCCCTCCATCCTCCAAGAACTAGAGGTCTCAGGTTCTGCACTCCCCCTGTTCACATCCTACCTCAAACAACGTAAGTACAACATATGAATCTGGAATTAATCTAATGCTGAACCTTGTAGTCTTATTACTGGGGGTCCTCAGGGTTCTGTTCTGGGTTCCATCTCCTTCTCTCTGTATACCAAGTCATTGTGTTCTGTCATTCACTAGCATGGCGTTTCCTACCACAGCTATGCAGATGAAATACTATGAAGCTATTCTGTCTTTTTCACAGTCGTAAACAAAGGTGACACCTCAAATCTCCAATCACCGACCTCTGCATCAATATTAAGAATTTTGTGGTGTCTGTGGCTCAGGCATCAAGGAACCTGGGTCTAACACTGGACAACCAGCTGTCTTTCACTAACAATATTACTGTGACTACCCCCTCCTGCAGAGTGATGCCCCACAAAATCAGGAGGATCCTCAACCAGAAGCCCACAAAGGTTTTGGTCCAAGCTCTTGTACTCTCATGTCTAGGCTACTGCAACTCCCTTCTGGCCAGTCTGCCTGCATGCGTCATTCAAACTCTGCAGCTCATCCCAGTTGCGGCAGCCGGGCTGGTTATCAACCTACCAAAGTTCTTCCACACTGCACCACTCCTACAAACCGAGTATAGACAGTGCTCAAATGTAATTCAACCTATGAGCACTTGCCTACTGTGCTGTGAACAAAAGACGAAATTTTATCCATGATGGCTTTCACCTTAAGACACCACCAGGATGGCCGAGTGGTTAAGGCGGTGGACTCAAGATCCAATGGACATGTGTCCTCGTGGGTTCGAACCCCACTCCTGGTATACCTTTACACCACTGTGTTCCAATGGTCTAATTCAACAATATGGAAGTTGATGTATTTCCACCAGAAAAACATTGTCAACTCTCACCAGTCTGGATTCAAGACACTTCTAAAAGAGCCTCTCCAAAGTGACAATTGTGCTGGACCTTTCAGCATCCATTGACACTGTGAACTGCCAGATCCCCTCCACCCTCCAAGAACTAGAGGTCTCAGGTTCTGCACTCTCTCTGTTCACCTCCTACCTCAAACAACGTATGTAGAACATATTAATCAGATGCTGAACCTTGTAGTCTTATTATTGGGGGTCCTCAGGGTTCTGTTCTGGGTTCCAGCTCCTTCTCTATGTACACCCACTTACTGTGTTCTGTCATTTACTGGCATGGCATTTCCTACCACAGCTATGGAGATGAAATACTATGAAGCTGTTCTATCTTTTTCACAGTCTTAATTAAAGGTGACACCTCAAATCTCCAATCACCGACCTCTGCATCAATAATAATAATTCTGTCATGTCTGTGGCTCAGGCATCAAGGAACCTGGGTCTAACACTGGACAACCAGCTGTCTTTCACTGACAATATTACTCTGACTACCCTCTCCTGCAGATTGGTGCCCCACAAAATCAGGAGGATCCTCAACCAGAAGCCCACACAGGTTTTGGTCCAGGCTCTTGTACACTCATGTCTAGGCTACTGCAAATCCCTTCTGGCCAGTCTGCCTGCATGTGTCATTCAAGCTCTGCAGCTCATCTCAGATGCAGCAGCCCGGCTTTGTCAACCTACCAGTTGTACCAAGTTCTTCCACACCGCACCACTCCCACTAACTGAGTGTACAGTGCTCAAATCAAATTCAACCTATAAGCTACTCTGCTGTAAAAAAAGACTAAATGTGACCCGTGATGTCATCTTTGGTCACCACCAGGATGGCCGAGTGGTTAAGGCGTTGGACTTAAGATCCAATGGACATGTGTCCTCGTGGGTTCGAACCCCACTCCT
>JAOPUI010000133.1:4618735-4630317 GCA_027123135.1 Urophycis floridana | reverse complement strand
ACACACACACACACACACACACACACACACACACACACACACACACACACACACACACACACACACACACAGCAACCGTGCAGATGAAAGATTTCCTGTCACATTTGTTGAGAGAAATTCAGAAAATCATTATTAATAATAAGATAATATTCATATATCCTCACATTATTCCCACATTATTAGTAGTATACTTGCATGCGTTCTTTTAAAGTGTATTTAATTAGTTCTATAACTAAATATACATTACATACACGGGTCGTACAGTAACCGTAGGGTCGGCGGTTCGATCCCCTTGACCACCCTCCTCCACATATCGAACCCCACAAATGTACTGATTGTAAGTCGCGTGGACATAAGCATATGCTAAATGCCCCTTTACCCTTTAGTATTGTGGTAATTCTTGAATGTGCCATATTGAATGGAAATTAATTTATGATAAAGCAGAGACAAAGCATCACTTTCAGACCCACACAGATATTCAGATCAATTTGATTATTTGAATCCCACACATATATCTAAAATTATATCTTACTCAGGCGAGTGACAAGAAAGATACAGAGTTCATATTCCTCTATGATACTCCCCCTAAAAGCCTTCCTTCGTTGGGATGTACAGCTCCCCCAAATCAACCTACCTTATCTACCCACCCCTCTCCAAACACACGCACACACACACACACACACACACACACACACACACGCCCACATACATGTATACATCATATGGCGGTATTGTCCCAAGCAGGGCTGGTAATGGATGGATGTTGGGCAGCCAGCTGGACTGTGTGACCTGGCTCTCTCCACACACCAAGGCTGAGGGGCCCAGGTGCAGCCTCCCTCAGTCCAGCAGGGAGAGGCCTCTCTGGAGCTTTAGCGAGGCCCAGCCTGCCTCTCTGGAGCCCTGGAGCTATAACGGGGGGCCCTGTATACTGGTGAGCATGTGTGTGTGTGTGTGTGTGTTGGCGTCACTCAAAGACAAACATCCACAGCAAACACGAACACAACAAATAATACACACATGCATAAATAGAACGGAACTCTCTTAATTCAGAAGGAATGGAAAACATTTGGAGTCAAGATATAGGTCTAGGTATTGCCAACGGTGCAGCTAATGCATAAAGACCAGACAGACCTGACTTCACTAAGCCCTAGCCAAATCGAGAGCAGCTGTATAATGACTAAATGCTAAACTTCTTGGCGTAGACTCAGGTAGTAAACATTGACTCACCAATCACTAGTGCTATAAATGTTGCGACTCTCTCTTTCTTTCTCATTGGGAAAAATAAGAATGGCACCTTATATACTGACCACCGTTTGGTGATTCCAAACCAGTGGCACGGTGGAGTGTCTTTCCATTGTGCTAGTCGGTGAATTTACCAGCTGCTGGTGACATAGTTTGAACGGAGCAGACACCGCCAGAACGGAAGCCATTATTAACGTGACAACGACCTTTGACCCTGTGCCGACCTGCATGTCAGCCACTCCGCCGCTTTAAAAGTGCTTAACGGGCACTAAGCAGTGCTGAAGATGGAGCTAAATGCCAAGGCTAAACCGACATGGACTTGGAAGGAGGGCAAGGCCACACGGTGAATGGGATGGTGGAATCTTCTCTCTCTCTGGCGAACGGACCTGCACAGTGCCAATGTCTTGGCTCCATGACCCAGGTGCACATAATCCTGGCTTGTCTTATACCGGCTAATCCCGAAGAAACCCGATTGATGTGATGAGGACACAACTCACCCCCCGTTCTTCTTTTAAACATGCTATTGAAGGGAACGTCTGTGTGTTGAAATGACTGAGACTACTTATGTCACGGCATCAGCTGCACGGATGGAAGGGGCACGTTCACCCCTTTGGGTCGTCTTGGTGGTTTGAAGAAGCAGTCAGAAATGAAACCGTACCACCACAACTTCAACACAATTCATTCACAGAAGCTAAATGAGGTGATGGTTATAAATGCACGGGTGTGAACAGAGCACACGCTTGGAAGTCGCTAAGGGGGGGGGCAGATAATGTGCTGTGTGAAAGTCTTTTTTTTTTTTAGCAATTTCACTTGCAATGAGAGACCCATGCTCTTTGATCGCATTGAGGTATCTTACAGCCAAAACATTTTTTTTTGTATCATACAGTAGTTATGACTGATGGAGATATTACATTACATAAATGGCGGCCGTTTTGCAAAAGTCATATTCAAGTTTGCTTGCTATAATATATAATGTCCCTTAAATAAAGTTCTTCAGAACAAACGATTATTTGGAGAGGAACGCATCTTTCGGGAATGTATTTTGCTGTAAGAAGCTGCATGTGAATCCCATTGGATTGACTTAGTCCTTTTTGTGAGGGTTTATCAATACCAGAATAAAAGCATCACGATAGCAGCATGATAGGGCAGCTTAAGAGGCGACCAAACAGAGCCACCCCGGCTGAGAGGGGTGCCAAATTGCACCTCCTTTAAAAAAAAAACAACAACAAAAAAAAACTACAATAAGTGTCCTCGGGTTAATCCCTTTACTTCATCTTTTGTCATGGAGAAGAGAATGGGGGTGAACGGCGGTGCGCTGTGGCACGACACCACAGGCGGCAGCAGCAGCAGCAGCAGCAGACGCAGCCATTCCCTGACCTGTTGAGGGCCATACAAATGCTAACAATGAGCAGCAGTGGAAATGCTAATGAGGGCTGGCAACTGAGTGGCGACGCGCTGCTCCGTGCCGACCGTAAGACGCGGCGCCGCAGTAATGGACCGTGGAGGAGGAGCATCTGGCGCCGCCCGCCGTCACACAAAAAGCACACATCTGCTGTCGACGGCAGCAGCAACAACAACAACAAAAGGCACGGGGGGGGGGGGGGAAAGGCGTGACGTCACGCTGCGTGGTTTGGGTTTTACAATGCCGTCGTTGCTTAAATGTAGTTTAAAAAGGTAGTTGAAATGTGCTTCTTGCCACTTCGGTGGACGATAAAGGTTGCCACTTTGGTGCAAAAACAAATCTATATTCTCCCGGATGTTTTTAGAATTAAACAATTGCCAATTTGCACGCAACGGAAAATCGTTGGCCATTGGCGTGGAAAGTCTCCTTGTACTTGTGAACATCTACATAGAGAACTGCATGCTCCAAGTTGCAATGCGTTTCACTTCATGATGCCATCGGCGGGCTGCAGAGAGGGCAGTCTCACTTGGAAGGCCAGATTGAGAATACTGAAATGACATCCAAAAGGTTTTCTGTATTTCTGTGAGTCATTGTCAAGTCACAGCATTGAAGAAACGGTGCCAACATTTGTCACATTGGTTGAATACAAAGACAACGCAGGACAGAACAGGGTGGAAGGTGGAGGTTGGACTTAAGTTATTGACGGCACCAAAAGAAATGGTGAGTGTGCTTGAAAGAGTTAAATTAGTCTGATGTCCAATGGAACAGTCCTGTTGAGCATGACAACAAAATAAGTGGTGAGGGAATGTCTATTGTAACCGTATTGCCATTTCCTTAGTATGCCGTTTGTAGTCTACTGTTGCGCAGGTTGTGAATTTAGAGGGGAAACCGTTTTTATGATGGTAATAGTAGTACCATCATCTGCTCCGCAGCACACATCCACAATGTGGCAAGGCAATAAGATGCATACCAAACTTTACTAGACCACATCCACCACAGTAGTAGTGGAGATTCACGTGCATGCTGCCAAACCATCCGGCTTAAATACACACTTGGAAAAAACTTGCTAGATGTTCTTTAGTGCTGGGTGATGATAAAAACACCATAATCACAACATACTCCACTTCTACAGACTCCACATTACGGTCACAGCACAAAGATTTGTTATAAAAGGGATGTGGAAAGCAAAAGGATTTGAGTAGTATGCTACATAGCATCGGTATGATAAGTAGTAGTAAGTGATATTCGTATGATACAGTATTAGTATCAGTATTATTCTAGGCCTTTAAATGGCGCATGGTTTGTGTATAATCAGGCATGACTTTAAGTAGCATTAGCATCTCTGCTTCTGCAGAAAAATTATGTATGATACAGAAATGTGTGAAGAACATGTGCCTCAAATCACAGCCTTGTTCTCAAAAACTATACATGGACGACAATAAATCGACATGATCATGCCCAGAAGTAGATGGACACATCAATGACTTGTGGGAGGAGATGGGTGCCACGGTTTGAAGAAAATAACGAATTAAAAAGGCCTAAATGTAACAGAAGGCCAAGCGCTGCCTAGCAGCACTCGCCTAATAGTAGAGTATACTAATGGTAAAAATCTAGTTCTAATAAAAGTTTTGTATTCCAACATCTACTGCTTTCATGTAGCTTTATGCTGCAGCTTGTTCAAGCTTTTTCCCCCCCAAGGAAAAAGCTCTTCAAACCATGCCATCGCCTTGTTATTCAGCCTAAAACCACATTACATATGACTGGACCAAAAAGTCATGTATTTTTAGAATATAGGAAAAATATCTAGGAAAGAGGAGAACGCATCTGGAAAATTACAATTATCCGGCAAAATAACTGCACGAGAGAACAGCATGTCAGATTTAACAGAACCAACGATGGTTCAAGCTACCCTTCAGAGCAAATACATTTAAAGTCTGATTATTGGCTTCCCTCTCCTCTGCGACTTGGTAAATGAAGCTGTTAAATGGACAATGAGATTTGCAATAGCGAGAAAGCAGCCATTCTTTTGCTGGTTGCAAGGGAACAGGCTGACAGCCTGCAGAAAAATGTGTCCGCACGCACAGGCCTCAAATGAGATGCTAGTCACGAATTGGATTATGAATGAATACTCTTGCAGTTGTCATTTAGAGAGTGAAAAACAGCGGGTGATGGAGAAAAAAAAGACACCCATTTACGCATTTCGAAAATATGTAATTAATTTCCATCCTCCTTGCATCAAGGACAAAGTGGCAAGGAAATGGTGAGGAAAGAATTGATGGAAAAAAAAAGGTTCAAGCCTCAAGCCTCTGAAAGGCCTGATGGTAACGATCTTAGAGGAACTGTGAAATTGTGAACACTATAATAGCGCATTTCTAGTTCACCACCGTTTGTCGAGCTCCTAACCCACAAGGAAGACCTCATCAGGCAGTGCCACAAACCCAGAACTGGATGGACAAGCAGCTGCTAGTCGCTTGAGAGATGCATCCCTGCATGCTGTGCTAAAAGGGGATTTAACAAAATGTGTGGTGTCAAACAAACGATGGCAGGCCAAGCCTTTCCCAGGAGGACATGTGACCAGGGAGGCTGGGGGCCAGACAGCCAACGTGCAGTGTCACACTAAAGGGAGATAGTCTGCTGGCTTTCACTGGGCCCCATGACACAATGTACAGGGACTGGAAAGGGGGCCTCCGATTAGAGCAGGGCATTTCAGATTCTGAGATACGAAAACAAGGCACACATGAATGAGTCTTTCCCTGAAACAAGTCCACTGTCAATCTACCCTTTGTGATAATGATGCACTGTGTAACCTGTCCTACCAACTGCAATAGAGCCTGATTAACAGCTTTATATAAAACATAAACCTGCTATTGTTATGGCCACACTGGTTTATGATAGGTTTCCCAGATGTAGGTAATCTATCATGAAGTCAAGCTACTCATCTTGAGGGGGGGGAAGGTCAAAGTGCATTTAATCACACTGGCCCATTCATGGTGGTATCACACTTGACAGTATAAACATTATACTTATCCTTGAACTAACGTATCATCAAGCAATGGCAGCTCGGGTAAGTTCAGTACTCCATAGACTACAGAAAAATGTCTTTCAGGGCTACACATGCAGTTGGCAAGAACCCTATCTCCAATTTGCTCAGTGAAAAAGTTCTGGAGGAAGTGCTGTAACCTTTGAGCTGCAGCATTGCGTAATGTTTGCAGTCACTCTCGGCACACCTTCTACACCCGTGGGTTACTGTCGATTCACACAAACTCAAGTAGGCAAAAGGTTGAGCTTGATTGTGTGAACCGCCATTTAGTATGCTCACTATAATCGCTGAAATGTATTGCTTTGCATGCAGACAGGCTTGAAAGAAATTAAAAAAAAAAATACACTATATTTGTTCAGCTAGTACGGGCGGCCAGCCAGAACGAATGAGACCATACAAATGCCTCCCCACACTAAGCAGTGTAATTCGGTCACAGCCCTGGCAGACATTATGTGGCGCTTATCACTGGGGCATCCTGCAATCTATGCCAATCACATGGAGCAGAGGAGGAGAGTGAATTGGGGGGTGGGGACGGACTTCCTTCCGAACCCATTCATGCCATTCAGACCACCTGCTGTGCCTGTCAAAGGATTGAGTCAGGGTGGGCAAGAGAGAGAGACATCTTCAAAGAACAGCTCTCCCTATAGTTCTCTCCCTGTCCGGCGAACACAAAAGCCACAGTACCATAGACGTCCACTGAATTCTGCTGACTTATACATCCTCAGTTTTCCAGTTCACTCTCCCCTACCAATGTAACCCCCCATGACCACTTTTATTCTATAATCAAGCTAAGAAATCATTACAAACATACCATGTATACATACATGGTAGTCAATGAATATTGTACAGTAAGGGATGTTGATGGAGTGGTGATCCTTCAGCATAGTTTTCCCAGCCAACACCACAGTGAATACTCCTGACTTCTCTCCCAACAGGCTACGCCACTCCAGCTGTCTGTGTGCATGCGCGTGTGTGAGAGTGTGTGTGTAATAGGGAGACAACCAAACTGTAGTTCAGGGTACACAGTGCACTCACAGTTGGATTACCATAGTTGAGGATTACTAGATGAAAACAGTAACTAAAACACATCACTAGAGCATACCCCGGGGCAAGTATACTTGGGTCTCCCAAGTATAATGGGTGTAACATCATCAGTACAAATACATGTGAAAACACACGTATAGAGGCCACCAATATCTCTAATTAAAGGACACTGGTCTACTAAGGAAAATGGTCGGCGTTTCAACTACCAAGGAAAGGTATGCCGAAATAAAAGATATAAGGGCCATCATATTTTGTAGTCTATGGGCTGATCAGCAGAGGCCTCAGGTCTCAACACGATGTGTTGATGTGTGTTTGATAGAAGCGTAGGTAAACTTTTGAAGGAAAGCTTAGACGATTCCACAAAGCAACCATACCACGAAGACGACTATTGGTGTCAGTTCAGGCCGCAAAGGGGATTTTAAATCCGGCTCCCATGACTTGTTTTGGTGTAGCAAGGCGACTAGACGTCTCTGACAATCGCTTTAACTTTCCTATGTTGTTAAACCGAGGTAGTCAGCGAAAACGTACCGCTGCACCGTTGACTTTTCAAAGTACTTTCGGCTCCTACGGTCGGTTTTTAAAATCCTTACCTTAGAAGAGACCTTTATTGCTTCGAGATGAGGCTACATACGTCCTGTGGCTTTTGTTCCGCGTAGTTTATGGTACAATCCAGGAGGAATTTCCCAACGAAGGCTGACTCGACTGTGAAATCTCAGTCGTCGGCCAGTCCCATGGCGGCTCTCGTGTTCACACAAATGTACAACTCCAAGGTCCCTCGCCGCACGTTAATGTTCAATCAGAGGAATCACCCAAGGGTTACGTTCGACTGTATGTTAATTACCGTGATGTTTCACGAAGCCAAGATCAACGACCATTGAGAAGAACGAAAACAGGAACCGGCGAAGCCTCCATTGAGCCCCACAACAATAGAAGCAGCAGCTAGGACGACGCCAGGAAGAGTCATCCCCTTTAGCAAGGATTTCCCATGCACTCAATATGGCCGACATCCCAAATGCATATTGGTGTGGAAAATCTACACTGAAGTCTATTTTCTTGCAATTTACTGTGCATAGTTTTTTTTTTTTTTTGGAGGGGGGGGGATATTTTTGAATTTATTAAAAAAAAAAAAATACATAAAACAACGACAAAGTTGGAGGGTCGTTTAACCTTTGAACCACAGTTGAACCAAATCCAAATGGCATTGGCGCCCTCTAGGTCTTGAAATTGGAAACGGCAAGTGTTACACTTCAGAAACCTTCCTCTCATGTGCACGATAGGCCTAAACGTTATCTAATCAGCGTAGAATCGATCTTATTTTTAGGAAATAGAATATTTGCAAAGTTTAATGAACTGATGTAAAACCAGTAAAAACTCCTTCTCTTTACACGCAAAAAGGGGGGAGGGAAAATCATGGTAAAATAAAGGTTAATGAGGCATTTCTTTGAAATGCCATATATCCAAGAATATATTAAATTCATTTCATAACAAATAATACAACTTGTCCTTGAAAGTGTGAGTTATATACTTTATTCATCTATAATTTTAACAATTGTAGTATTATTTTCAATTTGCTTTGTGTTCATTTCCTTGACTTTCATTTTGTTTTCCACCTTCAATCTTTTCTTTCTCTCTTTAGCTCAACCCATATGGGCCGATATGTCTCACTTTTGAAGTCTTTAAACAAAACCAAACACGTACTGGAAAGACTTGATCTGGAAGAGTAGCACGTGTGTGTTTGAGAGAAGTCAATGCAGGCACTTAAATGACCTAATGACCTTAAAAGGGGCTACCAAAAGAAGGTTGTCATGCTCGTTGATCCCCTTGTGATCCATCCACCTCTCTGTTAAGCATGGGCGACCACTCATGTATGATGTCATGTCACGCGTGGGTCTTCAGCTGGCTTTAGGGGCCGATCTTACACCCACAGTTCCTATTACAGTGTGGACAAGTGTGGGTCTTTCACTCAAGGTCTATCCTATTATCTACCCATCTATCTTTCTGTCACCATGTCTCTTTATCCATCCATCTTACAGCTTTAACTTACATTTCAAAATATTGTGTGAACTTCTCAACTAGTGCTTGCATCTTTTAAGATTAATACACCATTTCAGTATTATCATTTATAACATGTTTTTGAATCGCTGTTTTAAAACATTGTATTTACCTCTTGTTAGATTTCCATGAAAGCTGTGCCTGTTATATGTCAGAGTGGGGTTTCACTAAAGCGAAAAGTGTGTTCACCACACTGGGTACCCGGATACATGCATTTGATCGGGAGCTTCTGAACATAAACACAGGGGTCTAAAAAAAGGCCCATGTTCTCTCAGCACTCGAAGATGATCCAGAAGGGGTCCTTCAGGGCTGCCTCCCACTCTTCTTCATCCATACCTCTCAAGCGTCAGCTGTGTGGCTTTACCGCCAAACAAATTGTTGTTGCTGCAGATCCAGACCACAGCCGTGTGGAGCTCTCTTATTATGCCGAGCTCTTGCCCAGCATAATAAGAGACAAAAAAAAAAAAGAAAAAAACAACAACTGAGTAACATTTAAGTGACAACCTTATCCACTATTAAAGGTTCTTTGGAGTTAGGGATAAAGGAAGGGCAGGCAAATGAAGGGAAGTCATTTAAATCCATCTCTGGCCGTGTTTCCAAAGTATGCCGAAATAATAATCATTTTAATGTTATACACAATTTCATATTATCTATGCCAGACATGCAATAGTTTAAACGTTGTCCAACATACAAAAAGTACTAAAAAAATGATGTAGGCTCATATTTGTAGATTATGAGATAACTGTTTATGAGAAGTACTTTGACAGAAATGTATAGCCTTAAGGCCTATTATTCGCATTCATAAAGTTAAGTTAAAACCCTGAACTATGCTGTAGGCTATATAGGCCTATACAGGCAGGACAACTACATGACAACCCCACGATAAACTTGTTTGTCACAAGGCGTCAATCTTTGTTGGACTGCAACCTTTGCTTGACTTAAACTACAAAGATAGAAGACACTTGTATCCAAACCCTAACACTTTTACAAAAGTGGAAGTTACAGGCATGCAAGTCAAACAACGGTAACGGTAACGGATAGTAAAAACGGATAGCCACTTCATCAATGACCGTCATTGATTAATTTAACTCCCTGATATAGAATTCCAAGTCAGAACAAACACATATTTTTACATCAACGTCATACATTTCAATCGCCCTTCCCACGGTTCTTCCTCACCTCCTGAATCTTGACACGTTGTTTAGTTTTTTTAGACGCCTTTTTTAGACGCATTTTAACCAATCAGATGTGGGTACGAACAAGCCCCACCCACTTCAGGCTGTAAGTCCCTCCTTCTTGCAGGTGTCCGCAGACTTCTCTCCTGTACAATTATTTGACAGTAATTTACTGACCATATTAATTTCGTGGGCTTAGTGCCATTCTGGGATGCCCAGGAAGGGAATTAAAGTCCCCAGTATTCGTGTTGATCCTATAAAGAATAATGTCTCTTATGTCTCTACATGTCCATAGTAGGCCTATTGATCGAAACGGAATGCGCTGACATAAATTACGTCAAACATGTTAATTGGGATTTAAAACACTATCTCAATTTGTCTTGCTTTGGTGAAGTTATAGGCCTATAGTGCATAACAGGAGTTGTTTCGTTTTGCCAGTT
This sequence comes from Urophycis floridana, assembly GCA_027123135.1. Taxonomy (NCBI): domain Eukaryota; kingdom Metazoa; phylum Chordata; class Actinopteri; order Gadiformes; family Phycidae; genus Urophycis; species Urophycis floridana. Next base: position 4,619,922 of record JAOPUI010000133.1, on the reverse strand, counting down.
TAGGTTGTCCTTTTCCCTAAATAAAGTAGTATAGGCCTACTGGCAAAAAAAAAAAAAAACTAAAAGAAACAACGATCCGTGTGAAAAAGCTGAAGCTGGTGATTCATCGTCTTCGTCAAACGGTCGTCATCGTGTCCTTCTTTATCCTCATGGTGGCGCCATTTGTTAAGCAATTTTTTGTGTCCGCGGCCAGAGCGAACACGCGGATGAAGGCGTCAGTCTTTTTCTTTAGTTTGAACCCCTAAGCCGATGCGTTCACTTGATTTGAATCACCTGAGACAAAAACTTGGGATGGGCTGTTTCGCGATGGCCATGTGTTCGTCATATTGCGTCAGATTCAACACGTTTATGACGTGAACGTTTTGACGGTTTAAAAAAAAATCTAATTGGTGCAATAGTAAGTGGGCTTCGATGACAAAGCGCGTGGCCGTAGAGGCCATGAGGCAGTGGCATACCATGACATTATGCAAAAGCATATATTAAATCAGCCCATAATGGGTATAATTATGACACTTTCTCTTTGTAAAATAAGCTTACACATAGCCAATTCCTATATTTTCGGGGTGTGGGCTTTAGGCCTAGCCGATTTATAGTCTATAAAGGCTGTCAAAAATATATAGCCTACGCCTATCTGTCTATCAATATAGGCTAATCTTATAAATTGCGTGAGACTCAAACATATTGAAGTCAGATTAGAGCAAGCGAGGAGATTCAAAGCCGATGATGCATTCATGACTGTCTGATCAAACCAAATCCGCAATAACTGATTGGGAGTAATAGATAGGCTCATAGTCGGAGAAAAAAACCAAAAATGACTTCGCTCAGTGAGCCAACGTGGGTCGTCATTTCAGCACTGGACAGTTCCAGTTTCCCGAAGGCCTGCGATTTCTATATCGGAAACGCGGTCCCCCAGCACAACTCCCCGAAGTCCATCTCACGCAGCCACCGCTAACATCATTTCTCACAAAGATTATCATTTCCCAGCTCAGCCATAATCATAAAACCCTAATTGGAGTTATCGATGACGCGTGGGAGACATCGTGGTCGCGTTGAGAGAGAACATGATTTGTGCTGACCGTCACGCCGGCTTGTGTAAAGTTCATAAATGTATGCATTCACCCCTTTCTGAAGAATTAAGTTTCGAAGTAAACTTCCATCTTAGGGGGTGGGGAGGGGTGTGTGTGTGT
>JAOPUI010000133.1:4510381-4521877 GCA_027123135.1 Urophycis floridana | reverse complement strand
CCCCCCCCCCCCCCCCCCCCCCCCCCCCCCCCCCCCCCCCCCCCCCCCCCCCCCCCCCCCCCCATGTCTGTGCAGCTGGGGACGAGAAGCTGTGGCCTGGTCCTCGTCTGAACCCAGAGACAGAGCTCATCGCCCGCTGCCCAGTCGACACAGAAACTGGACGAATGTGCCAGTAAGAATGAAACCCAAAGAAAAACTAAACTCTTCATCGTCATCATCATCATCGTCATCATAACTCACGTTGGTCCGGTTGCCGAAGGCGGCGTGGAATGGCTGCTTGTTGTGCAGGAACAGGTTCTTGATGTCCGTGAGGCACTCAATCTTGAAGATCTCGGGCTTCTTCTCAATCACCTCCCTGGAGAGCGAGAGATGGGAGACTCAAGACCTTGACTCAAGTCCAGTGCATCGCAACGAAGCTCGCTCATCCCACGCACACGCACACGCATACTCACATGCAGGTAATCAAAAATTACTGTTGTGAATCGAGAGGTGGGGGGGGGCGAGTGGGGAAACAAACACAAACAAAAGAAAAGCAAACACATCAGCCCGTGTTTCCCCTCGATCAATAACAATGCAATCGTTGCGGACGGAGAGAAAAAGCTAAGTGAGAAAACAGTGGCCTGAATACAGATGGGGGATTTATGAGTGGTTCAAGACTCAAAGCCACAGCTTAGAACACTGGGTGTGCAGACGAGTTGGGAGGGGGGAGGAAGGGGGTGACATCTCAAAAGGGGGAAGGCAGCAGTCAGAGATGAACTGATGAAATTCAGAGTGAAATGTGAGTGTGTGTGTGTGTGTGTATGCACATGTGTGTGTGTGTGTGTGTGTGTGTGTGAGTGTGTGTGCTACCTGTGGAAAGCTGAGAAGAGGCTGCTGGGGGACAGCATGAGTGGGCCCCGGGGCAGGATGGTGCCCCCGTCGTTCACCCACTGCAGGTAGCCCCGCGTCATGTCCGCCATGCCGATGGCCCGCGCCGAGCAGTACAGGAACTTGTAGCCGTTCCTTCAAAACATTCCCAGGATGCACGATGCCAGGTTACATTCAGGGCCACACATTACAGTGCCCACTAGGAATCCATTAGAAGGATAGCGCTCTTAATCGTTTTGTTATCACCGTCATTTAAACGTCAGCGAGAAAATTTAAAATGACACGCTGGGAAACATTAGCAGGCTGTTAAATTCATCAACCACTACATCCACACATAGCACGTTGACCAATGGCCTGGACCAGATTCAACTGTAATCTGTCCCACGTGCAACAGGCAGTCCTAATCTGATTCGCCGCTTACTCTGCGACTGAGTGGTACAGCTTGGCGATGCCCTGGTGGGTCCAGTCTTTGCCCAGCTGTGGCAGAATCTGGCCAAACACGTCAGACCTAGGGGGGAGAGACACACACACACACACGCGCACACACACACACACACACACACACGCGCGGTCAGGAGGAGAGTCAGGAGGAGCACTGCGGTGTACCTGTGTGAAAAAAGCTGCACAGAAAAGGGCGCCCTGTCCAAAGGAGACAAGACATCGAGCACCCCTTTTCTCCGAGATAATGAGAACACAGAGCACCACTTGCGGCAACACACACACGCACCACACACAGACACACACTATAGAGGGGACTGCTGTCCCGTCTTAACCCCAGCTTAGGGATCCATCAGCTCTGAAATGTAAATGGACTCATTAAAAACCCCAGTGCTCATTACTTCTCAAATGATGACAACAGTGTGCGTGCACACAGACACACACATGCACACGCGCGCACACACACACACACACACACAGTGGGCGATATAACAAGCTGCAGTCACTCAGTGGCCGGCTGATGCGGGCCACCTATGGCCAGAGCGGCGCGAGAGTCACGCGGAAGCTGGCGGCCATTTTACACGCCGCCGCTGATAAAGAATGAAGGCATCACACCGAATGAAAGGAGGAGAAACGCCTGGCCAGGGTCTTTAGACTAATTAAAAAGAAATCTAAATAAAGTGCAGGCGCCCGTATAAATAGAAGGCTTTCCTAGGCGGGCTGCGCTGACGGCGGATACTTTTGGCGAGGGTCACGCACCAAACAGCTTGTGCAGTTTCTATGGGTAACGGCGTGGCTATAGATAACACTCACACGCACAGGGGAGAGGCTGGGGAATTAGACCTTCCCTGCAGCCCTTCTGTCCGTCCGTCTGTCCAATGCAATCCACCTCGCAGCACAACGCTCCAAAAGGAGCGGGCGGTCCCACCCCCCCCGACGACCCTTTGTCTTTTCCACGAGTGCAACGCGAGGAACGTGCGTCTGCGGCAGGGAGAGGCGAGGCCGGCCGGCGCCCCGGGTCATAAAGACGGGGGGGTTTTGCGAGAGTGAAGGCACAGCGTTGTATTGATCAGGGGCCGGGGGCGACTTTAGGACAGAGGGGCGTATATCACGGTCTGTTATGACCGTCGCCACGACAACGCCGGCTGGGGGGGGGGGGCGCCGCTCACATTTCTCTGGGCGCTCGTTTGATTTGATTTGATTTTTTTGTTTTTCACATTTATGAACATTTCTATTGTTGATATATGAGCACATTTTAGGGGATACACAAAAACTGATGAAAGGGGAGCTGTAAAGTGTGGGTGCGTAAAACCACATCGGCATGCATGGAGAATAAAGGGCTTGTTAGAGCCCGTCGCCGGTCAGAACGCCGATTGCGTAAATCCTGCGGGCTCATCGGCCCGGCCCGGCCCACAGACACAAAGTGATGAAGAGGGAGCTGACGAAGGTCACGAGCCGTCAGTGGTCTGATACTCAAAATTTCCTGGGAGCCTCATGCTGGATCTGCTCTTGTGGTTCATTATGTATGACACAACAATGGGGGGGGGGATGGGGGCTTTTCAGTCTATCGCTTCTCTTCTGTGGCTGAAGAGGGTGTGTAGTGCAGTTCACACTTGAAGTGTGCTGTTATGAGATGTGCTCTCTCTAAAATCATGCATACAAATCATGCATACTGCTGTCTTTGACGGTCAAATACTGTGAACCGCAATGTTTTGGGGAGGGGCTCTTGGCGGTTTACATTTTTATGTTATTTTGTCAAACCCTGGTATTGATCGAAATGTTCTTCATTCGAGACACACACAAACACACACACACACACAGACATTTTGAAGGTTTTTTTTACATGTGGTTCTGTGACGCATTCCAAACACAGATCCTGAAATAACACAAAGAGCAACAGGGCCAATATGAACGTTTCAAGGTTTTCAGTTAAGGGCATACTGGGCACAGCTTTCGGGTCCTTATTTGTTGCAGTACCCACAAAAAAAAAAGAGAAACACGATCATGTTGCTGTCAAACAGGAGTAGGAGGCACACAGAGTGCCGGTGTGGGGGCGAAGCACCTACTTGGTGATGGTGCCATCGATGTCGGATATGATGACCTTGTCGTCCCAGTTCCACAGGTAGATGGTGCCCTCGCAGCGACAGGTGCCCTGGTACTGCGTGGTGATGCTGAACGTCACGTCGTTGGGTCCTTCCTTCAGCTTCAGGCTGGCCTGGAAACACACACACACACACACAAACCCGTCACCTCATGTAAAACCCTTTCTGAACGGCAGAGCCCGTTACTCGGCGGCCATTCGCGGTGCTTTGGAGCCACCTTCAGGCTGCGACGGGAATCGTCACGGCAGGCGTGGGACTGAGCCAGAAGAGGGCGCTCCAACACATCGTTTGGAGTTTCTCTTTGTCACGCTTGACCCAACTGCGTGTTACCTCTGACTAACTGCATCAAACAATAATTATGCAAATCAGCCAATGTTGATTTCCTCTAAAGCTCACGGCAATCAAGAGCTCAAGTTCTTGTAAATAAACACAGCGTAATAAAAAGGGAGACAATTTCAATTGTCTTTTTTCTGGTATCTCCAGGTCTCTGCCAGTGTTCCACAGCGGCTTCAGTGGGGCTACATTAAAAAGCGATAAACAGCTTCAACTCACGTCGTACAGAGAGTCTGACACTGTGCTCATGTGAAATACTGCTCCACACTGCGGAGTTCAATAAACACACACACACACACACACACACACACACACGGACACACACACACACACACACACACACACACACACGGACACACAGGCACACATGGACACACAAGCTGAGCCTTTTTCTGCGTGAGAGGAACTTGAGGGCCAACACGCTCACGCTCACCCCTCTTAAGTTAGACTGAGAGTGTTTGCCCCGCGCCCTCGTTAGCACGACACCCGACACTCTCACTCTCACTGAGGAGGAGTGAGCCTGAGAACCCCAGAGATCTCAATGGATAAAGAGATGCTAGAGGAGAAGGGCTGAAGGAGAAGAAGGGGGCAGAACTACAACACCAAAATACTCCATGTTGCATCTTTCTGTCAATGTGTCTTAATGGGCACAGGTAGGTACACCTAGAGAACAGGTACACTAGGTACACCTGGTGAACAGGTACACTAGGTACACATGGTGAACAGGTACAGTAGGTACACCTGGCGTACAGGTACAGTAGGTACACCTGGCGTACAGGTACACTAGGTACACATGGTGAACAGGTACACAAGGTACACCTGACAAACAGGTACACTAGGTACACCTGGTGAACAGGTACACTGGGTACACCTGGTGAACAGGTACACTGGGTACACCTGGTGATCAGGTACACCTGGTGTGGTATGTAGCTCCGTCGGTCAGTGAAGTGTGCAGGTGTGTTGGCAGCACGGCCGCCCATTCCCAGGGGCCCTTTGTTCAGAGGGAGCTGTCACAGGGGTGCAAGACACGTCAAACATGGAGGAAAGAACTAATGTTTAAAATACACTAATGAAGACCAAAGAGGGCCACCCAGAGTCGCGCTCGGGGTGCCAATCGGCTCAGAAAATGACCCCTACCTGGAAAATGAGCTCAGCTTGTTGCCATGGCGACATGCCAAGCAATCATGTCCTTGGCTCTGTAGGGCCATCACTCAACATGTAAGATTTTAAGTGCACACAGGTATATCCCCCCACACACACACACACACGTATACTTATGCCCACGCACTCACATATAAATGCAAAAGTACCAAAATCACTGTTTATGTCGGGCAATTTTGATCTGAGAGTTTCAAAGATGGGTTGGCTTTCAGGCGGTTCTGTGTTCCTGTGTGTTTTGTCGGCCGCACGGTTCGACTTGGTGTGTCAGGTGACCGCCGGTGTCAGAAAAAAAAGCGGTGAGGAACAAGACGATGTAGCGGAGTAACGCAGAGTGGGTTCTATGAATGCTAAATCACGACGGCCCATCAGTTTGAGGAGCTGTGGTCAGAATAACAAGCAGTGCCTCCCCTCTGCCAGCCTGGGCACCCTCTCAGACGGCGCTTTGCCTTTGGGTGTCCTGATGAGTCTGTATGCCTCATGAAGCATCAAAATCCTCCCATGACGTACAGGCCGTTTAACTTCTCTTTGTTGGACGACGTTTGATGCATCCCGTATCCACACATGTAATGGATCCCATTAACAAAAAAAAAAAAAAACAGCCTGTAGTTGGTCTCTGCCAGGGTTCCTCTGAAGGGGCTGCAGCGCAGCCCGGTTTGAGAACCTTGGGTTCCGAGGGTGAACCGCGACGCAGGCGGTACGTCACGAGCTGCCCCCCGAGGGACTCCTCAAGTGGGGGAAACTTTGCTCTGATGCTCCATCCGAGTTAGAGACTACCGCTACCGCACTGCAGCAGATCCTCCTCAGAGCTTCGGAGCCAAACACAACAGACTGCATCGCCATCAATCCGGACCGCAAGGGGACTTGGCCCTCCAGAAACAGAGGCGGGTGGTGGAGGTGGTGGTGGTGGTGGTGGTGTTTGTGGTGGTGGTGGTGGTGGTGGTGGGAAGGCGGGGGTCCGGTCCGAGGGGCAGCGATGACGTCGGGCCGACCGACAGATCTCATCTCACGCAGCAGGCTTGGCAGAGGCGGCCGTGCCCCTGGGACACTTTTCTTTTCAGTTCTCGGTTCTTTTTTCAGTCTGCTTCCGTACATTCCGTGGAGGCCAGCCTCGCCTCTGAGGCTGGCGAACGTTCTCGGCAGGCGGCGCCGCGGACTCCTCCTCCTCCTCCCTGGCGCTCCAGAGTTCTGACGCCATCTTTCATCTGAGGCGTCTGGTCTCCTTGTTCCACGGGCGACGGTGCACGTCTGGCTCCGTCCTCGGAGGCGGCGCCAGTCACTTCCGACGGCTCCCGTGAACGTCTTTCTACTTTTAATGAAAGAAAGTGCCGTCTGTGGGGGGGACGCTCTGCCCAGACAGCCGCAGTTGCCAGGAGACATTAAGATCAGTGAGTGAGGGGTTGAAACTGAGGCACCCGACTGCAGAAAAGCAAAATCTAACATTTAATGCAGCGGGAGTGGGGGGATTCAGATGGAGTATGAAGAGGAAGAGAGATTATGAGAATATTGAATTGTGGGAACAGTCTAATAGTCGTGATCGAGGAATGATGAGCTCAAATATAACTTTATTAATCCCGAAGGAAATTCTTCTGCCAGAGATTGCTCAAATGAATGACAGCAACACGAGCATAACAAAATCAGAGTTAGAGATAGTCGAGTGTAAAAGGAGCGAATGCTCAATAGAATCACGTTAAATGATCACGCACCCACATTGAAATGAAAATAAATACCTTTCATACTCGCCGTGCTTAAAGCAATGCCCGTATCAAAATACATCACAGAGGTTCTCGTCTTCATGAAGAGTTCCGGGCGTTTGGGCTTCAGTTAGTCTCAGGCTACCCATGCAGGCCGAGGTTATCGCACTTAAGATGGAAGAAGTAGGAGATGTGTGGTTAATAGCCCATTGCTAATGGAACCACATGGTTACATTAACGTGGCTAACTCCTCTCTCCGGAGGGCTACGGCGATATACATAACGATACACTTTTATGTGCGGCGCACTCAGGATAACACAGTTATCCGCGCAATCTTATTCTGTTCGTTCGCCATCAGCATACATTCCAGTTAGCTAACTGGCACTAATTGGCGTGCCGGCCTGTGGCTAGCGCTTCTGTCGCGACCATGGCTAACACGTGCTCGTTAGCGTAGCGCTGAGACACGACGGCTAGCAGCTGCTGGGCTCGCCATGATGGCTGGTCAAGCACCATCGACAGTGGCGTGTTTACCGCCGCTAACAACTGGAGGCTCGACATTCTCTTTCAGGAGAGTGTCGACAACAAGGGGATAATTGTTTGGTAATGATAAACAAAACAGTCGACTGTCTGCTGTAGCAAACTTTGATTGAGGGGGTTCAGCGCATGACGCATACAATCTAAGGAGAAGAATCAATAGGCTGTAATTGAGACTGCGTCTACAAGCTGCGCTCGTAAGTGTTAGTCTATTCAGAGGCGGCCTTGTTGATTTGTTGACGTAGCTTGACTTTTGGATCAATGCAGGCGATCCATAACTTGATTGTTCCCGCTTCTGACAACCAAAGACAGGGAGATCGTTCCAGGAGTGCAGCAGAGCTGGAGGAGGACTGCAGGTCTCTGCTGTCTTTCTGTCTGTCTTCCTCTCCTCCTTATGATCTCAAATTGCTCGTAGGTGCAAACGTACTTGGCAATAAAGTTCTTCTGAGTTCTTCTGAGTTTTGACCGCTGCATTGTAATCCAGCAAGTAGCTCTTCTTGGTTGCTATCCATTTTTGGAAATAGTTCCAAATAATGTTTAATTTTATCATTGACTTATTTTACTTATTGTACTTATTTACTCATGATCCTTCATGTATGCTGCATGTTGTGGAGTACATGAGCTGATATATGTTTAAAAACATGGATCTGTCCCCTTTCTATTGAGGTGCGGGCTCAGCCCGGCTCCACAGCGACTCAGGTCTGCATGTCTACCTGAGGAGAACCAGGACAATACACCTTGATTACACTTAATCACCAACGAGAGGGGGAGAACATGAGAGAGCGAGCGGGTGAGCAAGAGAGAGAGAAAGATTAGTACAGCTCTCTCTCTCTCTCTCTGAGAATAATAATGATAACTTTAATGATACTGAACCATATGGCATGTGAGGAACATGCGTTACCCTGACGACAGCATCCGCCCTTCTCTGCCTTTGTTCCCTGTTCTAAGAACAGGCTAATGGTGCCCTGAGGACACGCATTAACCTTATCACACACACACACACACACACACACACACACACTAGACACACACATGCACACACACACACACAAACACACTAGACACACACACGCACACACCCACACACACACACTAGACACACACACGCACACACACACACACACACACACACACACACACAATAGACACACACACGCACAAGCACAAGCACATGGACATGCACACACACACATACACACAGACACTAGACAACCACACACACACACACACACGCACATGCACGCACGCACATGCACGCACACACACACGTGCACACACAGAATGTATGTCAGCCTCACTTCTAGCACATGCTAAATGAGTGAGAAGTGGATAATGTATCTGTATATGTACAGTATGACAGTATGTCCGTTTGAATGTGTGCGTGTGTGTGTCTGTGTGTGTGTGTGTGTGTGTGTGTGAGTGTGTGTGTCCTGGAGTGTTGTATGCATAGTCTCTGTGTTCAGCTGTAGTTCAGGCCCCTGGTGAGTCTGTTGGTTTTGAACTGCATTCTGGTCCATGAAGTACACAACGTCCGTTACCTGCAAACAAAGAACCAAAAAACAAAGCACCAAAGCACTTTTGGGGATATGGACACCCTGGAGATCCACCCTGGAGATCCTGGGTCGATGCGACTTGTGTGTCAGCACCCAACGGGTGTCTGCAAGCTGCCTTCAGAGGGGCAGCCTCTCTCTTTCCCTCTCTCTCTCTCTCTCTGTCACTCTCCCTCTCTCTCTCCCTCTCTCTCTCCCTCTATCTCTCTCATTCTGCCTCTCTCCCGCCATCACTCACACACAGACTGCAATGTGATTAGGACGGTAGATCACACACACACACACAAACTCGTACCCTTTACACACTGCGCATGGAAACAAACAAACACACACACACACACACACACACACACACACACACACACACACCATTCGGAATACAGCAACACAATCAAATGCACACCGTCACACAGTGAATTTGAAAAGTCAATAGCGGTGAGCCGCGAGCAGGCAGCTCCTTAGACAAAGGCGGGCGCAAAGGGCAAGATGGGTGAGAGAGGGGGGGAGAGAGAGAGAGAGAGAGAGAGAGAGAGAGAGAGATGACCTAAGAGATGGATCAAGGTAGATTAGATGGATGGGCGATCAATCCCACTGTGTGGGAGAAAATCTGGGCGCTCGCTGGTTCACTTTTAAATGGGCTAGATTTTTTTTTCCGCCTACAACATCAAAGCTGACACGTGGAAAAAATGGCTTCTGGAAAGGTTTGCAAAGTTGTTGACAAGAGGCGCACAGGCCTATAAACTGCGGAGGCTGGGGAACTGCTGTTGCTTTAGACAGCTCCGGGCGTCCTCTTCAAAGAACAGAGTTAATGTATGCAATGTCACCGCGATAAATGAAACATCCCACTCCTGACGCGGACTTTAATCTAAAGCGATTGTGGCGAGATGCTAATGCTAATTATAGCTTTAGCGCCAATTTTGTTAGCAGTTTTTTGAGCTGGTGGTGTTTGAGTTAAACGTATGCACCGAATATCCAGAGCTAGCCAGAGACACACAGTGGGTTCCTATGCAAATACATCTCCTGCAAACTGCCTCACGCCGCGGCCCTGTCGGCAGGAAAGACAGCGTAATTCACGCATTAGCGTCGTCTGCAATGGGACATTAATGTTAGCGGGCATTCGAACGAGAGGTGAATGTGTAAGCGGCGTTTCTGTTAGCTGTGTTTTTTTTTTTTGTTAGCGTTGTTTGTATTAGCGGCACGTGTCTCAGCGGCCCTCGTGTTGTCGAGGAAGCATGCGTCGTTCACTGTGCATGCATCTGCATGCAGAATGCCCCGGGGGCTCTGCACAGCTTAGCGAGGAGCTGGGAGCCGCTAAAGCCCTCCCAGTCCTCCAGTGAGCGCTGGAAGGCTGCCCTCGTCTCTTTGATGGGACCCCCTGCTGCGCTGCCGGGTGTTGATAAGGGTGTCTGTGTTGACGAGGGGGAGCGAGCAGCCTTTGTTGCTCGATATGATAACAGCGCTGAGGCCGTGTGTTTCACATGGTTTGGATTTCAGCGATCCGATACGCCAGTGAGTTGATACGACACTGATTTGATGACACCGGGATATGATGTGTCAGCCATTTGATAGTGATCTCAGCGATCTGATATATTGTTCACTTTTTTTGGATGCTGATGTTGAAACCGTAGACAGCACCCTTGCCACGATGCTGAGACTGTTGTTGGAGTGAAATATTGGGCACACTTACTCGGGGTCGTATTTTGCAGCGAGAAAGCACATTTCAAACACAAAGCTAATTCATCACAAAGCTTTCCTGACCTAAAATTTTTGTTGCATCCACAACAGCGATAGAGACACACATACACACACACACACACACACACACACACAAACACACACACACACACACACACACACACACACACATACACACACACAGCAAACACACAAAAACAAAGACACACACCAAACACACACACACCACACACACACACACACACTCCTGATCGATCAGCATGGATTACGGTCGCCCCCCCACTGGGGACTGACTTCCGACAGACACTGCAGCTCGTGAGCAGACGGGCTCCTCCACGGTTTGGTGGAAAGCCGTGGAGGATACAGCACGTCCCCTTCATCGCCTGCCAGCGTCGGGGCAGCTTCCCAAAGCAAAACAAACGCCGCTGCCGAGTGTTTTAGCTCGCCGCAGGCACTGTAGCCGGGCCATTAGCGGCCAACAACAGAGCAGATTTATGTTTCCATGAGACCATGAGACAATGTTACAACCTGACACACACACACACACACACGCACTCCAACGATGAGGCAAGCGAACACAAAAGGAGGGATTTTGAGGAAGTGAGTATTGTGGCAGTGCAGTCTGAACTGGGAAGTAGTGCTAGGTTATTTCTTTTTCTTTTAACGGCTACTGGGGGGGTTCTGCAGAGAACTAAATGACGGTACTGAATGGATGCACTTGCCTTGAACCTGATTAGGAGAATGAGAATTAAATAAAATATTCAGTCACCCAACTGCTCTTTGAGCGCTTTCTAACCACAGGCTTAAGATTCCCACACTATATCTTCATGTAACTGATCTAATCTTAATTTAACCTATAATTATATCTTCATACAACAAATGTTCGTATACATTATTATATCTTCATTTAACCTATAATATCTTCATATCACAAATATATCTTCAAATATATATCTTCAGATAACTTCCATACTTCAAAATCAAGGAAGGAATGTGTTTTCATGTAAAGGGATTTATGCCACCAAATCTGTGTGTGAATCTGTGTGTGTGTTGATGTGTGTGTGTGTGTGTGTGTGTGTGTGTGTGTGTGTGTGTGTGTGTGTGTGTGTGTGTGTGTGTGTGTGT
>JAOPUI010000133.1:4427917-4438084 GCA_027123135.1 Urophycis floridana | reverse complement strand
CCGCTCTGGACAAGCCAACCTCCTCCACACTCCGAGGACAAGGCTCCGAACCATGGGCGACCGCGCCTTCTGTTCAGCTGCATCCAGTCTGTGGAATGCACTCCCTGACCATCTAAGGGCTCCACAGACTGTGGACTCTTTTAAAAACACATCTTTTTAGAAAGGCCTTTGGATAAACTGCTATTTTAATGTTTTAATGTTTACTTTGCTAGTTTTAAAGTCTTTAATGTTGTTTTTATCCTGTAGCACTTTGAGGTCATTGAATTGACGTAAAGTGTGTTATAAATAACATGTATTATTATTATAATAAACATAATAATAATAAAGGGTAAAGCAGTGAAGGCATACAGACTACATAAAAAAAATATGTAGCCTAGATTAATGTTGGTGACCAACCATGATAACAGCGCCCAATACGCTTTAAGGTGATATTAAGGATGAGGAATGATGAGACAGATGGTTACTTGGCTTGAGTACAAGTAGCGCAAAATACACCATATCCATGCAGAGCATTCACAGAATGGTTGGAAAGAGTTCAGTCAGGAGATGGAAAAAAGGTATGAACACAAATTCGACCCCTCTTAAAACTATTACAGTGGCTCAATACATTTAAACATAGTTTTTCAATAACAGTCTATGGCTGATACATAATTTGTTGTGTCCAAATATTTTACACTTAATGGTTGCTTTATTGTGCTACATGGCCCTGTTCCAAACCTTGGACATGTGCCTCAAATGATTATCCAAGTTAAGAGGCTATAAGATATTGGTATTTTCAGAGATTCCAGTTACAAACCAAACCTTCAAACCAGCCCAGAGTCTTTGGCCATCTTGTAGAAGATTCCTTTCTTAGCGATGAGGTTAGCGGGGGAGTCAAATTCTGCGATTTTGCCCTTGTCCAAAACCAGGACCCTAAAAAGGACAACACTGATAAGATGTGGTGAAAAGAGAACTGAGAACATTGTGTGTGACATTTTTAAGGCTACCTTTTATAGTCCATAATGGTGTTGAGGCGATGAGCTATGGTCAGGACAGTACAGTTGTCAAACTGAGAGCGGATGGTGGACTGGATCAAGTTGTCTGTCTCAAGGTCAACGGCTGCAGTGGCTTCATCAAGAACCAGAATCTTGGTCTTCCTTAGCAGAGCTCTGGCAAGGCATACAAGTTGGCGCTGGCCAAGACTACAGACAAACCACAGATTTACAATCAGTGAGTATGGCCACATACTGTATGTGTAGTCCTTGTAAGTTTCAATAATCAGCAATACATTATTATTGATATCAATATATATACACATAAGGGTAGTAAAAAAAAATAACATGAACAAAATACAAGATTTGACATGAATGTTTACTTGTTAAATAGCAGGCTACTATTTTATATTTGCATGTATATTTTAGATCTACATTGATATTTTAAGATGAGGCCATTTAAACTTCCAGTGGTATGACTTGCATCTAATTGGCTCAAAGAAACCCTGTTGAATCAAACCCGGTTATCATTAATTATCCCAAGAAAAGTGGGTTTGTGTCCATTATCCCCAGCGGCCAGTGATTTACAATGGGATGAATGTAAATCATAAGCTGGTCAGACAGAATGCATAGTGTACAGTGCAGGATATTATTACAATTAGTTAGACTACCCTTTTACAAAATAATTGAAGCCTACATCATTGTTTAAGATAACAAAATGGCATTCCATCTATATTTTGTATCAATGGACTACATCCAGAATTTGATTCCAAACTTTTCATGTTTGTTAGCTATGTACTCTGTCATGCCACAATGCACTTAGTAGAGAACAGATTCTTCCACGGTGATATTGTCCCAACGTGATTGGAACTTGGTAATTTTGTATAAATTGTGGAATAGTTCAGGTGTGATGGGTATTAATGAGTGGAATGAGCTTCTTTTGGTCTTTGCACCACTCAATCCACTCTTGATCCGATACAGAAGAAAAGCTAAAGCTTGAACAAGCTTTCAACAAGGAATCTGACTTCTTATATTAGAATAGAATGTCTATTATATTAAACTAATACTACATACTACTATTAATAAAGATACATTAAAGGATAAATAAAGTGTTTCTATCTATTCATAGTTCCAACTTGTTTCTCAGTAATCTAGTACTAGAGTCTATGAAAGAAAGTTTGAAGGTATTTGAAGGATTGGTTTCTGAGTAGGTTGAAAGAGTGATTTTGGCTTTAAACTCAAAATAACAATGATAAAAGTCCTTGTGTCTTACAGCATTTTTGTAGGGCAGGCAGAGCTGCATCATTTGATACCAACTTCATGGCAATACATCAAATCTAGTCATATTAATGTTGTGAAGTTCAATAGGTGACTAGTACCCAATATTGGCTGATTTGGACAACATTCTACTAGTTAATCTTGCTTCAGGGCCATTAGATTTAAAAAGACCCACTAGAACATTCCATAAAATTTTGTTTTGCCTTTTTGGGTATGGTGACCACACCCTTTAGATCACCAGTCCGATGTTACTTATATTAGCCTACTGTATGTGTCAGGTCTTGGAAACTAGGGACACAAGTCATCCCTAGGGCATTTTGAGTTATTCAGATTCTGAAAGTGTAGTTTCTAAGCTTTCCAATGATGTGCAATACATGGAACATCTGATAATATTTGGAGAAGTTGTGGCCATTTGAATGTAGGCACATCACAAAAGCTAAAACTCAGAGAAAGCCTCCTAAAGATTTACAGTTGTCACCTCTCTGTATTGGCACACTCAATTTCAAACACAAAATGTATACTTTTAAAGAAACCAATACTGTTATCAGAAACATGGAGTGGCTTCTCTGTGATCTCAACTAACAGATTCTGTAAAAAATGAAAATCACTCATGTAGAAAAAAAAACACTTCTTTGTTCATTTGCGCAAATGTTGTGTGGGCGACTTGTCTCCTTGGATTCCATGACCCGACACATATGTGAAATTGATCCTCAAGTGCCATGGTGTTGGTTTGGTTCAAACCAGACCAATGGCATAGGTTCTATGATCATTTATGCGTTTGTTGTTGCTATAGCACCCCTATCAGGCCAAGTCGATCAAATAAGTGAGAGGAGCTTCAACAGCCGTATTACACTTTGATAATCAATATTGCCAAACTTTCATATCATATAATTCTAACAAATACATAGGGTTCAAACAGATTTCACATGACCTCATAATAACACTAACAATAGGTGCCTGCACCTTGCTGCGGTGCTTTACTCCTAAATAGATAGGATGATTATAAATCAACCAACACACTATGTACTCACTTGCATGCTTTAAAATGTTTATTTAATTATTATTTGTATATTATTTATAAAAAATACTGAAATAAATTATTACAACCACTTCTACACTCTGGCTTTAGAGTGTGTATGTACTGTATGTAAATGAATTGCCAGCACCTGAGATTCTCTCCTCCTTCAGAACATTCATGGTCAAGTTTGTCAGGAAGACTAGACACAAAGGTCTTGAGATGGGCCAGTTCCAAAGCTCTCCACACATCCTCATCTGAGTGTCCATCAAAGGGGTCCAGGTTCATCCTCAGAGAGCCTGAAAAGAGCACTGGATCCTGGAAATTTGAGACATGGCAGACCATCATACAGCATAAGTTGGATCAAGGCACTGAAACTGTGCCTGCAACTGTTATTATAACTTAGAATTTAGACAAATATTGAAACAATGAAATGCGTTCCTTCAGCACCTTTTATGTATGAAAGATTTCAGAGCCATGTCCCTACCTGAGGTATGATGGTGATCCTTGAACGCAGCTCATGCAGGCCTAACTGAGCAATGTCAATCCCATCAATTAAGATATGGCCCTCTGCTGCCTCAATGATTCGAAATAGCCCTAGAGTCAAAGATGACTTCCCTGCACCTGTGCGTCCTACAATACCCACCTAGGAATTAAACAGAGGAAATCAAACATGTATGTATGTTAGTCAGTCATGAATCGCAGAGATGTGTAACATTACGGCAAATTACAGAAATTAAGTTGAGCAAAACACAATTTCCTGGATGAATTGACTGGTGGATTGGTGCCATTTATTCTTGTGACTTTCTTATTATATTATTATATATACGAAAAAGCAATAACCTATTAAGTAATATATTCTTGGCTATGCCATGACTCCAAGTATGCAGAAAACCTTTGTTTTTATGTAGCCTATTTCTAAAAGGCTGTTGATCAGTTGCCTGTGTCTGTAGGCAGGTCTGGCCCAGACTCTGGTCCGTTGACAGGCTGTCCAAATCCGTGTTTCTCTCCAGAAAACTGGATCTCATGGGGCAAGCAAAACCTCTTAAACCCTATAATAGTATGAGCAGCGCTGGTAACAAACGCACCAGCAGTTCTGTTCCACAAAGAGACGCTGTTGTTCCCTCCAAGAAGTCCCTTGCATTACAGTAATATATGTTGAAATGATAATTATAAAAAAATAGTCGATGACATAGACATATGTATATTGAGTAACTATTGCCTATTCATATTGACACTCAAAATATTTATTTAGGCTACATCAAACAATGAACACAATGCAAGATGTCTCTATAAGTGTAAATAAAGTAAATAAAATATACGCTGCACAATTATCATTCGAGTGCTCAAACCGATCTCTCTCTCTCTCAAACACACACACACACACACGCACGCACGCGTCCTTCCGTGCCGTCAAATAAATAAAAAAAATGACGCCCCCCCCAAAAAACGTCAGAACCTAGAAACGCCCCTGAAGAACTACTATCTATGTCTTTGCTTCGAGTGGTGCAATGCAACCCACTCCTTGATGTTATAACAACGTAGCAGACAAGGTAAGAAAGAATACGTCCTGCGATTTCTTGTGAAAATTGTTATAGCCTAATAGTTACAAGATTGTAAACCTACAAAGACGATTCTATATTAAGGCTACCATGAGAAAAACGTGCACGCAGTTACAATACAATACCTATGGTTAGAGTGAGCCTAAGACGATGAAGTTCAAAGATTTGCTTTGGTTTGCATATTTTTTTATTGTTACGTTTTCTATATTTCAAAACGATCCAAAATTTATCCACATTAGGCCATTGTTTCATTCCTAAAGTTTCATTTCCCTACGGAGCAGGAATGACGAAACCCATTTATCCACACTTATTAAACTAAATAACTTATTACCCAACCCTACTGTTGAGTAGTGAGTAATGAGTACTGGCCTACTTTCTAAACCACTGCTTATATTTAAAGACGAAATGTAAAATAAATGCTACATTTTCAGCTCCTAAATCAGTTATTGGAGCCGTTTTCCTAGACCTTAACATACGAATAAAGTGTTGAAATGAAATGATTGAAAACTGGCATTTTCTTTTGATTGTGAGTAAACCTGTATCATACAGCTTTCGTAACAGTTCCACTTTTACATAACAAGTTTTACCATCTGTCCCCCATTGTACAAGCAGCACTGTACACCCCGAAGCACCGTAAACCATCCCCAGATTCTCTCTATCAAAACAGCCTTCTCTCATCGCCATGGACGCCTCGGAGGAGGAAGACAAGTACCATTACCTCGACAACGTCAGTCTCAACTACAGCTATGACGACTACCCCACCCTCTGCGAGAAGGGCGACGTGCGCTCCTTCGCCGCCGTCTTCCTGCCCGTCGTCTACGCCGCCTGCCTCGTGGTGGGCGTGGCGGGGAACGCGGCGGTGGTGGCCGTGTACGCCTACCACAAGCACCTGAAGACCATGATCGACGCCTTCCTCACGCACCTGGCCGTGGCCGACCTGCTGCTGCTCTTCACGCTGCCCTTCTGGGCGGCCGACGCGGTCCACGGCTGGGAGCTGGGCGAGGCCCTCTGTAAGGTGGTGTCCGCCTGCTACACGGTGAACTTCACCTGCTGCATGCTGCTGCTGGCCTGCATCAGCCTGGACCGCTACCTGGCCTCGGCGAGGGCCCGGGACCACGCCGGGGGCCGGCCGCGCCTGGCGAGGGTCTTCGGCCGCAAGCACTGTGGCAAGGTGTGCCTGGTCGCCTGGGTTACGGCGATGGCCCTGGGCGTCCCGGACCTGGTGTTCTCCACGGTGAGGCCGCTGGGCGAGAGGAAGGCCTGTCTGGCGGTCACGCCGCTGTACATGGCGAGGGAGGTCAAGGGCTTCCTGGAGATGGTGGAGGTGCTGCTGGGGTTCGTGGTCCCCCTCGGCATCATGGGGTTCTCCTACTGGAAAGTGATGCTGCTGCTGAGGGGCCTCCCGGTGGAGAGCAGGGCCAGGAAGTGGAGGGCCCTGCGGGTTCTGCTGACCGTCGTGGGGGTGTTTGTGCTCACGCAGTTGCCGTACAACGTGGTGAAGATCATCAGGGCCATGGACTCCATGCATAACCTGGTGACCCACTGCGAGACCAGCAAGGCTCTGGACCAGGCCGCCCAGGTCACGGAGAGTCTGGCCCTGACCCACTGCTGTCTCAACCCCATCCTCTATGCCTTTGTGGGCACCTCCTTCAGGCAGCACATGATAAAGATGGGGAAAAGGCTCGGAGAGAGGAGGAGGAGACGGCTAGTGGCTGAAGATCAAGGGATGGACATGTCCTTTCATTCCCACACCGCATCGCAGGAGACTGACACATTCTCCATATGAAGTGCATCTGGCCGGAAATGTTTTACAAAAAAAAAAAACCTTTTTATATTTGTGCTCGCATTCAACAATCTCTTCCAGAAATATTTTTTGATCAAGTTAACGACAAAGCAAAGCATTTCTGTCTGAAGCATTCAATCACATTGGTCGCACAATGCCATTGTGTCAGCTAATTCAGCAAACGTTCTAATGGTAATGTAAACAAAAGTGCTTTTTGTTATGTCTTCCTGTTAATCCAAGTACTACAGGCTGCAATACTGTATAGAGAGGAGGTTTAAATGAACGCTGATACTAAAGTGAACACTAAAAATATCCAATAGATTTAGGAAGAAGCATTTATTTTTATCACTCTGCTTTGTATTACTGTATACACACTGTATATATAGATTCAAGATTCATGTCCTTTATTGTCAAATGTGCAGCATCACTTATACTCACACCGTACAATGAAATATATTGGACGAGGCCCGTTCCAACATGGAAGGAAAATCAAAGAAAACATTTAAATTAAATTAAATACAATAAGTACAGAATAACAAGTAAAAGCAGCAATGTAGAATGTAAGATGAAGAATGAAAATAAGCAGCAAGGGAGAATGATTTGTAGCAGCATTGTAGAAATATAAAGTGCATACTGAAAGCAATGTAAGTATTTACATCATACATAAACTGGAGGGAAAATGTGCAGGAGTAAAGTGCAAGTGCATAGTAGTATTCTACAGTATTATCCAGTATTTTACATGGTCTTACATAGAGTGTTGAGTTACATTATTTAATGGAAACATTAAATAATGATGGCATATACATGTATTTACATCATTGGCTATTGACAACGGTTCAGAAGCCTGATGGCCTGCAGGTAAAAGGTGTGAAAGGTCTGCAAACATACTGTATATGAAAGATCTACCAAATGAGGAACCTCCACAACCGCTTCTTTGTAATAGAAGAGCAGTCTACGGAAGAGAGGCTTCCACGGGCAAAACCCCCCTGATACTGGTGGTAACGGACCCTCACAGAGGACAGTCAGCTGCCTTTGTCATTTCACTTTCAAACTGGTATATACGTTCATACACTAACTACATTCAATATAAACTCAATTATTATCAACCTTGTTACGAGTCATTCCTAACCCTGTCGTTTCCCAAGAATTTTATACTCACTCTCTTATTTGAGCATTTTATCTCGATGAAAGGAAGGAGATTATTCTAAAACACAACGGCACAGAATGCTCACTCTAGAAGTAACCTTGGATGACAAGAAAGCCTGTTTATATTTCAGGAAACGCTGCTCTTGTGCCAACAAGTTAAACTGCCCCCAGTGGGCATAGACTTTGATGTGAGAGGGCTTTATTTATGAGGCCTAACTGTTCACAGATCTGAAGTCTGCACTGGATTCGACTGAGTTTGTTTGTCTTGCTCCTCTGAAATAATTTGCAGACGGTATACCAAGACTCAGCTCAGCTTTGTCACGTTAGTTCAGTGCTGTTTTTTCTTGGAGTGTGTGTTAAATCCTATGCATTTACTGAGAGGAACCTTAAAGTCACACGTAATAAAACATTGTTAAATTGTAGGTTTGATCGGTCATTGAAGAAGCCTCTTGGTCTGCGTGAACGCGTTATGCTCTACACACGAGGAAAGCTTTTTAACTAATTTGGCCAACTTCTGAAGCTCAGCCACATTCTTAGATCTGCTGTTGCTTTCTCTCCCTCTCCCTGTTATCCATCACTCTGTTATCCATCAGAGACCAGCAGTGAGTGTGTTTAAGAGTCAAGACGGCCTTCAGCTTTTGCTTTCATACCTGATCTTTGCCTTAGTGTTGGGAATGATCAGAGTCATTGTCAGAGAATGAAAAGAGGTAGTCCAGTAGAACAGAGCGAGAGCAAGATAATAATGAAAGGAAAAATGCAGCATTATGAGAGACTGGGAAGAGAGAGAGGCCAAGAGTGACTTCAGTTGTCAGGAACTTGGACTGCAAGGCTGAGAAGGGAATTTCACCCCTGCCTCAACTGCCTTTATGGCAGCAACAGAGAGTTTAATAAGGTTGACAATTGACAATATTATCACTGGCTTGAGGAGCCATCATAGAAAATGCATTTTGTCTCAAGAAGTACTAAATCACATGGGTTTAGTATTATTTTTCTAGAAGCATTTAAGGTCTGTGCCATAACAACAAACAAGAGATAATGGAAGGAAAAAGCACTATTACTGTTCCAGTAGATTAGTCTGAGAAGGTCAGAGAACACCTTGTTAATATTTTCCATAAAAGTCAACACCTCACAACACATGGTGCAAGGCTTCTAAATGTTTTGAGTTAACATCCTTTCCTGTGGTGGTTCACCAGGGACAGAGTGGTGACTGTAAACACAAGCTGCTGGGAACCCGGGCCACTGATGATCTTTGGATGCAGACCCCCCAAAAAACGTTTCCTCTTCACTATTTCATGTTCATACATAATTTATTAGAAAAAATAAGAAAAACCTCCGAAATATGCCAAAGATGAAGATTATAGCGTGCCCATAAGCAGTTACAAGAGACAGGTCATATTTTAATAAGATGACTAGAAGCTCTTTGTACCCGAATGTAACCCCCCCCTATGCCCGGGTGGCTTCTGAACCCTTATATTATTAATTGCATGGCAAGAAATGTCACATTAGGTTAAGCAGAAATGAATAAAACTATCAAAGGAAATCGTACTCTTGGTTGAATGCACACACTATGTATATCAGTTTTATTAATTTTGTCAACATCATAATATGCTGTTGTCATAGCAGCAGCCTTAACGTCACATTCATCCTGTAATATTCATTTACCTATATTCTTCAGTGGTAAGAATTCATGCAGTGCTTTACCAAAAGCTCTTAGAGTTCAAGTCCTTTATTGTCAAATGTGCAGCATCACTTAAGTCATATTGTACAGACAGACAGAAATACTTTAATGATAGGCCTACCTGAGGGAAATTGCATTCATTACAATACGAATACTGTACACTGTAAAAATAAAAAAATAAAAAATAAAAACTGTAGAAGAATGGTAATATTCTGGCAGCTGGGGAGCCCAAAAAAAAAAACAAGAAATATCTGTTCCACGAAAATATGGTAATTTCCCGTATTTTAAATACGGTTTCTAGGTTTGATTTTACATGGGTTTTTGTCTATTTGTATGTGCTGTACAACTAAGCCCTCCATCAAGCCTCCAGAGAAAGGAAACAGTGCTGATGCTCAGGAAAAGCAGAAATTAGTGCGGACAATGGTCGAGTTGAAGAAGGAAATCATCGCTAAGCTCTTTCTGTTTGGGTTGATGTGGTCATGTGATCGTAGTTGGCACCCGGGAAGCTATCAATTTGGACGTCTGTGTATGTGGGAAGGGATGCGACTCATGTTCCAGTCACCGATGATCACTACGGGTTTGGTGCAGTGCAGAGTCCAATTCCTGACCTTATACCTCGCAGGATTGTGTGTTTTCAAAACAGTTAACACATGGGCTGAAACAGTGGCACTCATGGTCAAAATGACACATTTTGTTTGCAACAGGCTCTAACCGTGCCAAAACATTTAAAATAT
>JAOPUI010000133.1:3878819-3892244 GCA_027123135.1 Urophycis floridana | reverse complement strand
CGCCGCCCTCCTGCAGGTGGGTGATGTCGCCGTAGCACTTGTTGTACATCTTCCAGGCCTTGCGCAGGACCCAGCCCCCTTTGATGTAGGCTGCGGCAAAGGGAGGTGTGGGGGGGGGGGGGTCAAACGGTCACACTTGCGTCAGAAAACCATTGGCCGGGGGCCGGACGACGTGAACTAATCCCCTCTCCTCTGCGCGCCAGGCGGTCATGGGGGGGGTCCACCGGGCTTCTTACCCGACAGCTCCTGTTTGATGAAGGACAGCACGGCGAGGTACACCTGGCAGTCAGCGATGATGATCTGCCTTTGGAGGCGATTCAGCGTCGCCAGCCTTGACCTCTGGGAGTCCATCTACAGCAGACAAGGGGGGGGGGGGTCACGTGATTCACATCACATTGAAGGACGGGCAGGGCATGCACGCTGCCAGGGCCGACCAGAAAACCTGTGTGTGTGTGTGTGTGTGTGTGTGTGTGTGTGTGTGTGTGTGCGTGCGCGACTGTGCATACTGCACTACCAACACACTCACGTTTCTCTTGATCTTGTTCTTGATGGTTTCGATGACACTGGCGTTCTCACTCTCGCAGAGTCTTTCCGTTGCTTTGAGGTCCTCGAAGGCCGTCTGCATCTTCTCCTCCTCGAAGGTCATCATGGCATTCTGCAGCGAGAGAGAACACCACAGCATCTCACCGCTGCACCGGCATGACCAAAGGAACACACTGGGCTTGTGGAATGAACCTCCTAAAAGTATAACTTTCAACCGCAGGCCATGGATCGCTCCAAGTACTTTCTTCCAAGAGGATAGCAGCGAAGTTATATGCCAATCAGGCTAAATAGAATGCATTCTGTTTGGTGTATAGTTTGGTAGGCTAAATAGTAGGCCGGTAGCATTACTATGGTGATAACTATCGTCAGTGATGGCCAGGACTATCAGGCATCAGTGGTTTTGTGTAGAATGTTGCACATCTACTTACCAAGAAACTGACAAAACTGGCTCCAAAACTCATTAAAGGGCTGTGGTTCCTTAAAAAGATAATAGAAAAACAGGGTGATGCCTCAAGATAGCAACAGGGGAGTCTTTATGCAGAAAGATCTTGTTAAGGAGAAGGAAAAAAAAAAAATGAACGCCAGCAGGGTGTATGTATAGAAGAGACGACAACAGTTTAAAGACACCTCGAGCAATCTGTCCTGAATTAGCTGGCTGTCTGTGGCCTACAGCGGTCACAAGTTTCGTTCTGAGTTGATCTCATCAGGAATTTGCCTCGATCTCTGTTCCTGTTTTAACAGCCACAGCGGGAGGTCAATCCAACACGGGGAGCCATTAGAAGTAAAAGGTGACATTTGAGCTTTCACCAGGAGCCAGTCTCCCACTGCTTGCCCTTCTGTGCCATTAAGTCATGGTTGTCAGTCACCTTGACAGCAATCACGTCCAATATAATAAGGCCAGACACTTCAATCAACAGAGTGGTGTTTAGGTTTTCAAAAGTTGTGTTATAAAACGATACGGTAAACTTGAAGCAGCTTGTTTGTAAACGAGTTTTTAAAACCTCTCATGAACAGTGTGTGGACGTTTAAGAGCAGACAAAACCTGCTTGGAAACGAGTTTGAGCTCCTCAACCTGCCAGTTGTAAGACCCATAGATAGCATGACGTGTGTGCCCCCCCCAAGACATTTCATTAACAATAAGAAAACAGAAAATAAGAAAACAGAAGTGATTCATATTCAATCGTGCAACCATCTGCATTCTGGTCGGGATACAGTAGGAATGACGCCTTTTCTCTGACACAACAGGCCTATCATGGGACTGCCGCAGTTCAGATAGTGATATCTGGATATCAAAATGAGCTTCTGGTGCTGGCACACCTTATACACATCTGCAAACACATCCTCAATGCAATCGATACTGACACTTTCACGATGTTGCTTCTTCGGTGATGAGCATATTGCAACACAAAAGGCACAAACGATAAGGATACTCGCTCGGTCGACCAGTCAATGCGAGGCTGGTCCATGAGACGGTACACGTGTTTCCCCGGACAGCGCTGCAGGATCAGACCCCACCAACCTGTGTGTTTTGAACAGCTCGTCACTTTCTTTGAAGCCATTGTTCAGCAGCATGTTAATGCCGTCCAGTGCCAGTTCAGCGTCATCGATAGTGTCCGATTGATCCCCGGCACTGACCGGTTTTGTCATACCCGCCATCGATATATAAAAACGATCCCGCTCTCCTAAAAGCAAAGAGTTGCAGGGAAGACAAAAAGGTCTGCGCCAGTGGATGGAGGAAGTCTGCGTGCTGATGTGTTCGGCTTTGACAGGGCGATCAAAGCTGAGAGTATAAGCCAAGTCGTATCGTGTCCATTCTCGTTTATGGCCACCTCAATGGACGAATGATTCAAAAATAATATCCGTAGCCCTGTGTTTGCCTGTTTGTTTGTGTTTCCAGTCGGTTTGTCTTCCGTATTGCGCCGCCTCGCTGTGCTTGGGATTGGTGTAAGAGAGCGACAGTAACGGGGCGGTCATTACAGCCTGGACAGCTGGCCAATCAGCGTGCGATGATCGGTTTTACTCGCTCGGGAACCTAAAAGTTGAGTCAAAATGTAATATAAATATAAACATTTAATGTTTTTGCTTGAAAGTGTTATTTGTAAATTAATAATACAAAAAGTATAATAATAAATGCACTAACAGTTTCACACTTAAAGTTTATTTACTTTTACTCTGAAAAGCAGGCCAACAGTGGAACATACATAAATAATAAATAAATGCCAATTTCCCTCTTACAGTATATCATGTAAATTATTCACTTCGACGGCTTGAGACAATTATTACATTCGAAAATGAAATACATGAAATATCAATGTAACCTCGGCCAAATTGTTTTGCTAATGAAAGCAGAATATACCCTTGAAACATGTGGGTATCAATGCTGATTGTTTATAGAAAAAAGTATGAATATTTGTAAAACAAAATTTCCATAACACAATAAAATACAAATTCTAAATTGTATAAATCAAGGCATTTTGACTTCTGTAAATATTTCTAATAATAAAGGCTAATTATCTAATAGCTCTGAAGCAAAACATAGGCTACATTCAAAGACATTTGGAAAAAAAAACTTTCATCTTTTACATCCACAAAACAACAGCTCCACTTTTACTTAGGAATGCACAAAAACAAATGGAATATAAATTCAGGAAAATCTTGTTTGATTTCAAGGATGATCAGTTAGGTCTAGGTCTTACAAAAAAAAGTAAACATATAGTATGACCAGAGGCCATTTAGTGTGATAGATAAACTTTGGCATTATCTGATAATGTCGTCATTCACAAGACCCAAGACCCATTGGCGGTACAAGAGTTGAACAAAGACATTAATCAATGATAACGATCCTCTTGTCATCTGAATACTTAAAGTGCTTGGTCGCGTATGCTTGGAGGTCAAACAGCAATGTAGCCATTCCCGGCATTATACAGTAACATGTATAGTTGAAGAAAGTCAAACGGATTTCTTAATTTGATGTGAAACATCATAGCATAGGTTTGAATGCATCAATGAAGTGATATCGTAATGTATGAATTAACAAAAAAGTAAATAAATACAGAAACATTGAACAGAAGAGCTTAGCAGTTGTATTTCCTGATACAGATCATAAAGACATGTACTCTCGTTTGTGCACACAAACGCACACACACACACACACACACACGTGCACACACGCACATGCACACAAACACGCACACACACACACACACACACACGCACACACACACACACACACTCACACTCACACACACACACACACTGAATAGATTGTACATAATATACACATTGAGATTGCACGTGGTCTTAGCAATTGGACATGGTCCCCAATGCAGGCGTGGTTACAGTGCAGCAGGAGGCGGGCATCAGCCCGCGGGACATTCTCGGAGATTGACCGCGCCGAAGACTTTAGACAGCCTCTCGAAGTAGACCGGGCTGCCGTTTATCGTCATGTCCCGGATGCAGCCCACGAAGGATGAGGAGACAGGGAGCCACTCCAGGGCTGCAGAACACAACATGCATCGAGTGGGCCACCGGCATCCTCATTGCAGAGTCTGTGTGTCTACCATTTTGTTTACCCAAGCTTTCTCCTAAGCTCTATACTGGGAACACCTCAACATGCGTCAGACTTCTGCTGCAATGTTTAAATAGCAATGCATCATGAGCATTTGCCGTCATGCAGTGCTCTAATTTCTAGTCACTGTAATGTATTATATTGATTGTACACTTGGAAGTCCCTATGTCAGTCTGTCTGGTCTTGACATGCCTACCACGCCCCAGTGTGGGTCAAATGGCAGAGCACGGGATTACCAGTGCAAGGGGTTGGAGATTTGATTCCCACCATAATGTGTTTTGGATAAATGCATCCATTCAATGTCATGCATGTGACTTGTCTGTGGAGTGTCTTGTCAGTCCCAACCTACCTGGGATGCCTCCTACATACAGGGGGCTGCTAGTCTCAGTCGGGAAGGAGGAGGGAGGCCCGATCTTGTGGTTGTCCACAGTGTCCACGTTCAGTTGCAACACATTGTTCCATTTGACCACTAGGAGACACACAACCAGCCGCAGAAATGCAAACAACGTCCCACTGTTTAATTGTTCATGGTTCATGTCACTGTAACACATACAATACATTCTGTGCCCATTGTGGGGACCATGTGTTGCACAAAAAACACCTGACCCTGACTTTACCTGCTATTTTATGGAACGCGCCGTCACATAATGCAGTCTTGGGTATGACCGACACCAAGTATCCACCTGCTCCGTTTTTCACCTGTGCTACTACCTGTAGGTCAGAGCATGGC
The DNA here is from genome assembly GCA_027123135.1 of Urophycis floridana. Lineage (NCBI taxonomy): Eukaryota > Metazoa > Chordata > Actinopteri > Gadiformes > Phycidae > Urophycis > Urophycis floridana. The sequence goes on along the minus strand of JAOPUI010000133.1, from coordinate 3,887,403 downwards.
GAATAGCAATCATGTATTGTAGGAGACGTTCATGAAGAAGCTGAGGCTTAACCAGGCAATACAATCTGTACCAATGATATGACATGGTACTGCATGAAGAAATTCAAATTCAAAATGGATAACTTAATATAGCACCCGTTGCAACCCATAACTATGATAGGGAACAGCCCACCTCTCCTTTGAGCAAGTAGAGACTGAAGTGGTGTCCCACATCGGCTCCATGCTGGGCCCGGCTGAGGTTCCCCACATGAAGCAGGACCCCGCTTAGGCTCCTCGGTCGGATGTCAAACACTAGCTCAAAGTTGGCACCTCCAACGAATTCGTCCTCTGAGGGATGTAGAAGCTTTAGGTCTCAACAAACTATCTGACGAATGCCAGGAAGAACTCCACTATTACAGTGAACTCACCGATAACCATCTGAGCGTGTCCCCCAGGGAAATAGGCACCGCTCTGCAGTTGTCCATCAAAGCAAGGGCCAGCGCCGTGATTGGTGGTGGGACTCAGCATGGCCCGCCCATTCATTTTGAAGTTGCGGAGGCAGCCCAACACACTGAGTTTCCGTAGGCTTTTCCGCTGAAAGAGGACAAATACATAAATAACATACGTTATGTACATTTCAAATCAGATTTGCTTAGAACACATCTGATCAACGAAAAGCTCCGGTTCTAAAACCCGGTCCAATTTAATTTATAGTTAAGGCATGTAATATGATGAATGATATCTGTAATATTGCACATCTGTACAGCAGGCTACCACTGTGTCTTTTACCTTTAGATACGGGTGAACAGATTCAGGGGCACTTCCTAAGTACAGTGGGGACAGCAACTCCAGTGACGCCACCTCATCGCTGGTCAGCTGGCCATCCTGAGCCCTGATTCCATCGACAACCAATCTGAATTTCCTCTTCTCCAAGCTGAACATCACCTGTGTATGAGAACAAAGAGTGTACAGTCTCGCAGGCTAATGCAGCTACGGGATCAACATCATTCGAGTCCTGAAACAGTTTGCGATGACGTGCGTCACTGACCGAGTGCCACTTCCCGTCGTTGTATTTCTCCCGGTTGAAGATCTCTTTCTGTTTTCCCACAGAGAATCTGATTCTGCCCTTGGACATGTAAACAGCCAGGTGAGAGTTCCCCCTTCTGGTCGCAGCGAAGAATAACAAGCCTTCTGGAGACCGGGTCCGGACGTCTAGGGAAAAGTGGGGCCTTATGGGAGAAAAATAGAATGCACTTATCCCATCAGATTAGTGGGTGTGTGTTTGTGAGTGTTTGTGCGCCTCTATGTATGCAGGTGTGGATCATCACACGAGGAGAGAAGGGAATGAGTACAAAACTGAGTTAGCGCTGTGGTCAATGTAGTCAGTGTAGAAGTTGGGTGGTGGCATGTACTTGAGAAGCAGGTCCTCTGGGGCCAGCCGGTAGCTCAGGCTGCTGACCGCGGCGCCCATGCGGTAGGCGTGCTGGAGCGAGGCCGGCCGGGTGCACGCCGTCGCCAGCGACTCGTTCGCCACATCCTGACACGGCAGACGGGGGCAGACACAAAAACAAAGACAAAGGCAGAGCGTCACAAAGTGCCTGTGACAGTGTGGCCGTCGTGGGCGGCTCACAGCCTTCACGCTTCCTGAGTGACGCTGAGGAGTCCAACGTGCGGAGTGTTTGACAGACAATCAGAAAAGAGAAAAGCAAATGTTCTCCGCAGAAAGGCGGCTGATACGATCACCGAGACGAAACCTAAACAGCAGTAGGTACATTCTGAAGGTGCACCCTGGTGTTAAAGAGATATTCAAGTCGATTCATGCAAATACATGAGGGTGATTTTGGATTATGACCTCAGTGTTAGCTTTAAGAAGGACTTACAGTAAACATGCTTTTGCTGTATATTCACATGTGACTTTAGAGTTGCTAAATGACTATTGCTCCTTTTGACAGCCCAAACCCTTTTCTAGTGTCTTCAGACATTTGATTTCTTTTTTGCATGACTCGAACAGGGAATAAGTGTCTTGCTTTTGAAAGTATTATTAAAACCCCTTTGGTCTCAGATAATATCATCTATTAAAATTATTGGAGCCATTCTGCTTAACAGCAAAGGTGCAGTAGATAAGATTTATAAAGATATTGATTGGTAACACTTGATTAACATGAGTAAAGGCAGTATTATTATATAGCATTAGCATGGGGTTAGGGTTAGGTTTGAGGTTAGGGTTAGCGGGTTAGGGTTGACTTGGGACTGAACTTAATGTCTACTTAGTTAACCTGAACACCATAATAAACATAAACACTGTTAGCAAATGATTACTTGACCATTAGTTAACTGTTAGTTAATGCTTATTACTGCATTAACTAATGTTAATTCATGGTAATTAATATACCCTTATTGTTAAGCGTTAACAATTGATTTCTACATTGGCATGTTACCCTGCCCATGTGTTTATAATACTCAGAGCTAGACAAGGTATAGATATCATCACTATACTGGATTTCAAACCAATTAAAAGAGGGAATAGGTTCCTTAGTGCCATTTAGTTCAATAATTTATTATTGACCTTGCCATGAATTGAATGAATTGATACATAAGATATACAAGATATATAATCTGCAAGAACAATTTCAATTTGCTCTATGATCTTGTGTATGCGATTTACAAAAGAAAACATTTGGTTGTGCATTAGCAAATAATCTTCCCTTTGTAGTTTATACTGCTGCCAGTTATGTGGCACATTTCAACAGTAAATAGATCATTGTGTGTTCCTGTTTTTGCACATTAACTCTTTGAGTGATTAAATACATTGTCCTGTTGAGTGAAGCCATTTGTTGAAATTTGGGTGTGTTTACATGCAGTTGTTAATGCTTGTGTACACAGGATATATTAACAATACAGATGAGAGTGTGTCATATATATATAATCGAAGACCATAACGAAGAACAATTATTCAAATTAAAATGAATTACTATTGTTATTACTGGAATTAACTGAGACAAAACATAATTAGTAATTTGATCAAGCACAAGATTTAATACTTCTGCTTCTTAGTCACACACAAAACACACCATCCACTGTGCATCCACATAGAATGAAGGCTATGAGGGATTTATATTGAAGAGTCACTGGAAAATACTGGTTTATATTTCGGATGAGGATGCTTGGTTATATTTGATTCAGTCCAGTGGTGGCATTTCAAAGTTCATGTCAAGAAGAATGTCACCCTTTTTGATGTGATTCATACTGAATTAGCCAGTGAGTTCTTATGAATGGTTAGTGAGAAATCATTTTTAGATGATTACTGTATTATTGTGTGAGATGAAGAAAGACATGACAGACAATCATGGATTTCAAGATTCTTGTTTCTAGTTATTTCATTATAATGTAAAAAAGACAGACATACATAAAATAGGGTACATGGGAAATGTTTTTGTTAACATTTTAAACATTTAAGTAACAATTTTATGTTCATATATTTTCTCTCAATGTCAGCCGGTTTTAGGGCATCCTTCTGCTTCTTCACATCTGGAAACAAAGCAGCAAAGAAGGTTTTAAACAAAATACACAGATTCTTATAAATCTTAATAACCAGTGCAACACTTTGTCCTTGTTAGGGTTAGGATTAGAACTGGGATATGTGTGGTTGTGGTTGGTTAGGATTAGGATTAGGGAACTGGTAATTGGTGGTATGGACAAAACGTGTTTGAAAGTGCGAATGGAAACAATTGCAATATTATGTTACTGCTGTGTGGAATACACATTACCTAACCATTGATCTGCATTTCCTTTGACTTACTGCTAAAGCCGTTTCCGGTTCAACAATAATGTGGTGAAAGACATTCACGTTGGCCAATGCCTTGATGATTCCACTCAAATGAATCAATACATGAGGATTCCTGACTGAGAGGGCTGACATTCAGGTCAATCAATCAAACTCAATCGTGTCAATCGAGTGCGATGCTGACCTTGGGGGATGTGTCCAGGATCTTCAGTGGCGGTCTATCAGCTGAACACATGTCCAGCAGCACGTTCCCAACAGAGCTATAGAGGCTCAGATCCTCCACCTGGATTTCAGAGGTCGGCCTGTAACAAACGAGGAAGGAGAGCAAGTCTCAGTCGACGGTCCTCACAGAGCGACGACGTGCAGACGACTGCACTGTAGTACATGTGCGGAACATGTGCCGTGTGAAAACTGCACTGTGCCGCACTGTGAACGGAGCTCACCGTCTCAGGTAGACGTTTGACATGCATCCCGTGAAGTCCTCCCCCAGGGACACGTTAGCGTTGGGGGCCAGTGGGTACGGCTCGGAGATCTTCGGCTGGCCGACGTCCTCGTCGTCGATGAGGAACTCAACGCTGGGGAGAAACAGGAGCGATAGGCGATAAGCGTCCCGTAATTACTGTCATATAACCATGATGTCTCAAAAACCGAATGCCTGACAATGTAAACATCGGTCTGCCAATCAACCAATTAATCAATCAATCAAGCGTATTTACCCCTGTTCAGATTTGCTGACCGTCAAGTAATGCCATTGGCCATCCTTGTATTGTTTGGTCGATACCAACACCTTGTTTCCGAATTTCAGATTGACATAGCCATCCACCAACTCCAGCTTGAGCCCGTCGGGCTGTAAGGTGAACAACATAAAAGAAGAGGGATGAGCAACCTGAGTGAACCTTTGGTGCAGCGAATTGCGGGGGGCGAGCATGAGGACTCACTTTTTGAGAGTTTTGCAGCAGGACACCCTTGTCCTCTGTGGCCTTGAAGCCCAGTGACACCCTAACATTGCTGGATAGGGTAAAGTCAGTTGACTTTTTGGTCAGGTAGCTGCCCACGTTGAACTCTGCTTCACGAACACTCTACGGAAAAAAGGACACAAGGCAAAACAGAGAACGGTTCAATAACTGGGTTCAAGGGGGATTAGGTAGAAGGGCGGCTACATTGGGAATAGCAATGCACGCCAAATTCCTCACCAATGACTCTGCGGGACAACCTCTGCTGAAGCCAACCTCCTCCGAGTAGGGCCTATGCTTGCCATTCAGCTTCACGTTTTTGAGGCACGCTTTGATAGGTTGTGTGGTTATGTTATATCTATAAGCAGGGAAAGCAAAGGGATTGCATTCGGTAAGATTTTTCTCGTGAAATAAGGATGTCCACCAAGTGCCGGGAACGCCCGGGCTGCACCATCACAGGGTCGTACCTTTCCCTCATGTCTTGGGAAACACCGCCGATGAAGTAGTGCTCAAAGTCCAAACCAGCAGAATCAAGAGGTACTTTGACTGCCTCAATTCGGTCCACGTACACTAGGAGGTGTCCTCTGTTGTCATCGCGCACTACTATATCCCCCTCTGTCAGCTGAAAAAAAAGAGGAAGAACAACGTTTGGATGACATTGGAGACCCGGCCATTTTCACAGTGGAACTTGATGCTTGAAAGCTCGGGTCGTCCACCATGTCACAAGTGACATCAAAGCCAGGCTCTCGACTGCAATCCTCATTGACATGGACAGGAGAGACCAATTGAAACACTTACCAGAGGGAAGATTTTGTTGGCGCTTCTGGCCGGTGTATTCAACAGGTTACTATCTAGGACAATGTGGCCCCTCTCAGCCGCCACAGTGTAATATCTATCCTATAGAGCAGGTAGCAAAGAATACATTCATTCCACATTCTACAAAACATAGATTGTACTAAAAGTCAATAATTTGCCTTTGGATTTTATCAAAGGATGAAAACATGAAATCAAGGAAGCTGTACCTTGTTTCCAAAATAAAAGATCAGGCCGTTTTCAGAGTGACTTTGGATGTCCATTCTTAGGTTTGAAAAGGATTTATTGTAATCGAACTTGGCAAAGCCTGTGCCTTGAAGGTGATGATAGATGGTTGGTTGGATGTACCTATGTAGGTAATAGTACAATTTCAGTTCATCACATAACAACAACATCAAAAATGCCCAAGCTGAAAAAGCATGACTTCTCATTACTAAAGAGCTTCTCTTCAAGCTCTTCAGTGTCCATATGTCAACCTATATATTTTCTCAATACCCACTAAATGCTCCTTATCCATTCTTATCTAGACAATAATAATTAAAAGTGGTTCAACAATATAATTTCAAGTTGCTCTTAATATAATAATAATGCAATTTCCCAGCTTGGGATTAATAAAGTATTTTTCTATTCTATTCTATTCTATTCTATATGGACGTTGACTAATGCTAGTACAGAGCACAAAGTATATTGTTAGTATGTTGAAAATAATTACCTCTTGCATGGGCTCACTGGGTTGATATTGACAGCCTTCTGGAAGTTGTAGAGGCTGATTAATCTGTTGTTGAAGGTGGACAGCTCAATGCAGCCGGTGTACTTCGGCAACCTGAGAGATTCTGGGGGCTGCGGTGAAATACAATGGAGAATGGTGTTATAGCGCTGCTGTGACGTTTGGTGGATTGGCCACCCTGATGGGACAGAATGTTCTATGGTGAATGTGGTTGTGTGCAGATGACACTACTGGGAAGCTTACAGTGAAGTTGTCCGGGTAGCCTCCTACGTAGAAGACCACATTGCTGGGACTCAGGTTCAGCAGGTTCTCCAGCCCTTGTCCTTTACTGATGCTCCTATCCGGCTCGGCAGGTGTGTTGGACGAGTAGAACTTAATGTGATTCATTCGTGCGTCTTGGTAAATCCTAAATGGTGGCATGATGGGAACGTTACAAAACAACTACCAGGAGCTGTGGTCAGATTCAATGAGCACTAACCACTCCCCCTCTATGTCTATGTCAAAAACGTTGAGCTGAAGGATTTAAAGGAGGTCACCTGTAAAGGTCCACTTTATCAAAAATGGCCGGGTTTGAAGCTGACCGGCTGACTGTCGCTTCCGATTTGACTTTGTACTCCACGCCGTTGAGCTTGTAGATGCAGTACAGCTCGTCCTCCTTCACAGCCATACCTATGAAGTCCTTGGAGGACTAACGGGACGAGACAGAAGTGTTGGGTTTAACGTGTGGCCGCCAGCCAGCATTGTTGAGTGCGTTCCCCCCCCGCCCGCAGCACGTTGGTCAAACCCGCATCTATTACGCGGGTACACAATGCATCCCGACGTCCAGCCGGCCCAACTCACATCTCTGTTGCCCAGGTACATCACAAACATGTTGCTGGTGTCCTTGGCGTCTTCGGCCTGTCGCCGTCTGCGCCCGGAATCTCCCCGGGAGCCCACCACGGGCCTCTGCAGGGACAGCGACAGCTCCGTGTAGGCCTTGAGGTCGTCCAAGTCGCCGGGCGGGTGGAGCTCCACGTGGCCGGTGCCGTCGAAGTTCATGGGGACCATGACCTGGCGAGGGACAGAGACGTGCGCGTGAGCAGGGGGAACCGTCCTGGATGTATTCCACGCGGCCTGTTTGATGACTCGCCACCACCGCCGCCCCCCCCCCCCCCGAGAGAGAGAGAGCCCAGAGAGTGTAGAGAGAGTTGAGGACGGCGTGTCCAGCCGTGCGGTCGTTTGTTGGGTTGTCACTGTGGGTGTTTGTTGTTGCTCCATGGCCATCACTACCACTACACGCTGCAAAAGAAATGATTCCCTCGGGGACAGTAAAGACCCTACTGTATTCCACACTCACACACACACACACACACACTGCAGATAAACTGTGTACCCTGTTGGCTGCATCGCGGGCCAGTTCGATGAGTTCCTTGATCTTCTTGATGTTCTCCGTTATGTTGCTGACAGCGGGGAGCTGCGAGGTGAGGTTCTCCACCTCGGACAGCTTGTCCTCCAGGGACATGGTTTGGTCCAGCAGATCCATCACTGCGTCGCGGCAAAAGAAGCAAAACACAGACGGTCACCACCCAGGAACAAACCAACCGCAGGCCACGATCGGTCAACACGGAAGGGGGGGGGGGGTGGGGGAGTGACCCACCGGACAGACCCCGCCTCCCGTCCCTCACCTGACTTGTCCACGGTGTCCATGAGGCTGGTGAGGTTGGACTCCGCCGGCGCCACGGCCATGCCGTCCAGTTCCCTCTTGATGTCGTCCAGTCTGCTCGCGGTGGTTCCCGCCACTTTGTTGGCGGCCGCCGCCTTCTCTTTGGCGTCGGCGATCATTTTGTCGACGTCATCTTAGTGGGAAGCAGAGCGGGGGGGGAGGAGGCAGGAGATGCATAAATGGTTTGGCCCCCTTTTTGGCAAGGGGCGGTGGCCTCGCCTCGCCAACGAAGAGCACGCGCTCCACTTTTGCCCGTCAATGTAAGGAGAAGCCAAACCTCTGTTGATGTTGTCCAGCTCAGTCCGGGCATCCCGGAGGTCCTTCTCCAAGGCTTTCTTCTTCTTGTCCGCGTCCTTCAGACGCTGCTCCTGGGCGGCGAGGTCAGCCTTGACGGCTGCGGGAGATGAACAACACGAGGTCAAAGGTCTGGCGTCCGTATCACCCGGCGGCCACGGCGCCAGGCCGAGACGTGGTTTCACCGTCGAGCGCCGAAAAGGGTTACTCACCCTGGAGATCCTGCTGCTCTTTCTCCGCCTCCTTCAGCAGCTCGTTGCCGGCGGTTTTCAGTTGTTTCGCCGCTTTAGTCAGGTCCAGTTTTTTGACATTCTGCACAGCGGTGGGCGGGG
>JAOPUI010000133.1:3837856-3848069 GCA_027123135.1 Urophycis floridana | reverse complement strand
GTGTGTGTGTGTGTGTGTGTGTGTGTGTGTGTGTGTGTGTGTGTGTGTGTGTGTGTGTGTGTGTGTTTGTGTGCATGTGTATGTGTATGTGTGTGTGTGTCTGTGTGTGTGTTTGTGTGCGTGTGTGTGTGTGTGTGCGCGCACGTGTGTGTGTGTGTTTGGTTAGCATCAGTAGGTAATCTGTGTGGGTGAACGGTGCCGTTTATAGCCCACCTCAATGCATCATGCATCACTTTGCCCTGTTCAAAAATAAATGGGGGACATTACCACAAGTTTAACTCTGACATCCCCCAAAACAAAGCTTTGCAATGTGCACATCCTCCCCTATGAGCATATTGGCTATTTTTAACCTCCCCGGCCCCCCTCTCATCAGTCAGCCTAGCTTATCTCAGAATGGAAGAGCCCTGCACATTGGTTGAGTGCACAACATGTGGGATTAGGGCATAAAGGACCAAAGGGATGAGGACACATATGAGGACACGTCCAACCCCGCAACACTGGCCCTACTCTTCTCCAGCACACCAGAAACTCAACACTGTACGAAACTGCAGGCCTTCCACGTGTCTGACTGTCCAATACCCTGCGCAATTGCTAGCATCCTTAATCTGCCCCTCAGACAGAATGTCTCAGTTGTTGTTTTTTTGACTCATGACAATCAAGCATGAAGTGCTTCGTGGGCCATGGGCCAAACTCTTCCACCCCAGACACAGGTCATAACGGATACATATCGGCCAGCCAGAGTGGCGTAAGTTTGATTCCTGGCAGGCAGGCAAGCAAGCAAGCAAGCAAGCAGTCGCTCACATGACCCACTGCTGCGTTAACATGAGGAGCCCCCATGTTAACGAAATTCCATATCAAAAATTCCTGTTCCCGCTCCAACAAGCAATCAACAACCGCTGCAGATCAACATCTGTTGATGATAACCGGGTGCATTTCAAGACTCTTCAACACAACAGCGATTAAAAACAAAAAACAAAAAAAACAATCGAGAACAATCTAAAAGTTATTGCGTGTTGGCGTGACAAGATTCGTCAAGTGAAGACTTCTCCTCCTCCCCTGAATCTCTGTGGTTCGCTCCATTCACTGCAGTCATGTGTAATCGTTGAAAGCATGTTAAGACCTCCTCCGTATTGCGGATGACCCTGGCCTCAACAGCTGTTCTGTGTGGTGCACTTCTGGCATGCAGGAGGGGAGTGCGTGCAGCTCACCTGCCCAAGGTCCAGGGTGATGTTCACCTGGTTGTATTCTGGTCCCCTGGACAGCGGGGGGCTCTGCCACCACCGCTCTGTCCCATCGATGGCATTGGTCACCGGGTGGGCTTTGTTTGGCTCATTGGAGTTGCAGTGGTCACAAAACTGACCCTGCATGGGACATCCACAAGTTAAGCATATGTTAGCAAGTGTTTCAGAATAACCAGAGAATGCTGCGGAGTTGGAGGATGCAGTTAAGTCTATTCTAGTATTCAATCAAGTCAATTATATTGTCTTTCTGAAAAGGCAGATACAGAGAGCTATAACAACTACAATATAAAGAAAATGAGTTTGAAACGCTGTAAACACATATCGATGTTATTACATTAACAGGGTAATAAAAAAGAAACGTCATGCGGGAAATCTTGACGCGTATGGCGCCTGAACATTTTCAAACACTTTTCTAAATAGGATTACCACAGTATCTCCAATTTTGGGAGAGGTGGATAATTGAGGATAGAGTGAACCGCATAACAGGCACTGAACATAATTTTGTCTTAAGTGGCAGACTGAATTGTGTGAAAAAAAATCCATATTGGCTATTAGTCACGATTCCGACTAACTATAAAGTCTTGATAGCAGAGTGATTACCTAAATTGATATGGTAATAGACTATTGAATTATCTTACCTGGATATTTTGAATAGTTAATCCAGTTGTCGGTCCTCCGACAAGTTTACAATATAAATCAGATCTCGGTCTCCCAAACTCATCCTGGCCGCAAGTGGCAGTGGCGGAAATAGTCGAACCGTGGGCAAGGTTGAAATAAGGTGGACTCAAACTAAATCCTGTTATTTCGTTAAAGCTCACTTGTCCGTTTGTGTGCCTGAAAAGCGATACGAAAATAACACAAAATAAACCAATGAGGTAGACTTCCATCCGTCTCGCCATGGTCCACTGCTGGAACCCGCGCTAGATGCTGAAGGCAGCTCGCAGCTTGTCATCTATAGTTCCCGTTGGACGGAGGAGGGTTACAGCATTGCTCACAGAACTCTGAGTGCGTCGTTCCTAGAAGGGTTTTTCACGCCGACCCTCTACTGGTTCATGTCCGTTGACTTTCGATAACATATTTCCTAATGAATTAACGCGGCGCCTTCTCGTTCAGCAGCACCGCAGTGTGCGTGCGTGCGTGCACAAGGGTGTCAGGTGTCACGTAGCCAACTGTGAAAGAGTTCGACTCGAGGAACAATGTGTTGGCAGCAGAGGCCAAAGGTCTCATCTAAAGGAAATTAAAGATGATATGAGTCCCTCACTCTGTACTTCCTTTGATTTTAAAACTCAAAATGTCTAGTATTGTATGATTTGTATGAATTGTTCATTTAAAGTGCATTGTCACAGGACCACATTATCACTTCAAAATGGTTCAAACCTTATTTATCGCCTATTTATCTCCTCTTCGATTATGACCATTGAATGGAAATAGACCATACATTAGAAAAAGGTGTAAAACAAACATTTACATCAATAAATGACAATAATCATTGTCATAATAATCATCACTACCATGTGCATTATGATCATAATATTCATACAAGACCAATTATTATTGTGATTTAAAAAAAGTTACCCAACGTTAAAAAGGCCAAAGCCAAATGAATGCAACAGTAATCCTGGCGCGACATCTAGTGGACAAATCACTTAGTACAAGCGAATAAGTTTGAATAGACCGCGCCCACAAAGACATGTAGTCCAAATGTCTTCGGTGTCACTTCTGTGACAAAACATCAATGGATTTTTTTCCCTTTGTAGGCGTGTTGTTTATTCTTATTTCTGAACACCACGACGGTTCTCACTCTCGATTCTCAAAAAATAAAAATTAAGTAGAGGCACTTAGATAACAAAATAAGGCTTTCTCGCAAAGGGGAAAAACACCCATTGATTACCTACATGCTTTTTAACATTGCTGGCGTGACTCACAGACGGGTGGCTGTGTCTGGCATAGCTATCATTCCTCTTTGCATCGTCTCACAAGTTGATCGCGAATAGCCTCCCACCGAAAGTGACTCGCGGAACCAGGAACTACATGAATAATAACAACTATACACAGGCAACAGAACGAAACTTATATTGATTTATTGGTAAGCTGGTACCATTGCCCAAGAATAGGTTCCGCATGGAGCCCACTAATCTACAGGTAAAGTAATTTCTCCAGAATAATTTATGTTGCTTGTTATGTTCTTCAGAACAATAGTTTTTGTGGTTGTGTGTTGGTATTTGGATTGAGAAAGCTTGAGAGAGGGAAAATGCGACTATAGTCGGTGAGTGTTACATTTCACAGGACACCTGCTTGAGTTTCGTTATCATTATTTCACGCAAAGCGTCAGGCTGTGTGAGCATACGGCACAAAACCTTCAGGGAGCCTACATGTCATCTAACGTGTTGTCCATAGCCTGGCGGTATATAGGCCTACACAAGAGTGATTATTGACAACTGAGTGAAAAACATTTTTAAAAAGTCACTGTGAGATACACTACGCGAGGTCACGCATTGTTCTTATTGTGTTGATTAAATATCAACACAACAAAAACAAAACAAAAGACCAACCTATAAATACAACACAGAATATTATATGGGCATAGAGCGATGTTATAAAAGCCAGTTGATAAACACAGTGACACATCTACCTGCCAATCAGAAGCGGTTATATAAGGGTTATTATCATTTAATCATATTTTTCGTCCATTTGTCACACAAACGTGAATGGCTGACGGTAGGTTTACAGGGGAAGACTATGTAATAACACAGGGAATGAACGAGTAGGCCTTTGTGGTTGATAAACATTGAGTTGCTACGGAACATATGAACTAATGTGCCTATTTCCAGAAAGCAATAGCCGTTGCTCAAAAGGCTGCACAAGAGGACCAGGATGGAAACTATGAAGAAGCTATCCGCTCCTACCAGCATGCGGTGAAGTACTTCTTGCACATAGTAAAACGTACGTCAAGGGATGCCTGGAGAACATGTTGTACCAGTGTGTCTTCATCGTTAGTAAACTATACTGTTTTAGGCCTTTCAAATGTATATGTATATGTTAATACACAAACCCGCACATCTGGTTAGGCCTTTACTTTCTACAGGGAAATGTGTAGCCTGTGGTGATACAGCAAGAAGTATCTTAGGCCTACCTGTCTTTGCAGTTTGTAACTAATGCATGTTCATTCTATTAAAATATATCAATATGCAATTATTGAGGTAGTTACAAAATATTTTCCATTTTCTATCAGGTGACCCCCAAGGTAAGAATGGCAACCAAACGATCAGAGACAAATGTAAACAGTACCTGGACCGAGTGGAAGAACTTCAGGAGTACCTAGACAAAAAGCAGGTTAATAGAAAACCAAAGTATATGTAATGCACAATGGCTGTATTATTGGATGGCATTTAAAACGTTCAACAACAATGATGAATATATGATTTCTCAGCTGTTGCATTCTTAAAAACGAGTAGCTGATACTCAAGCAATATAAGTTGTTGTCTTCATAACTAATTGACAAACACTCACATGGTGTGACGGTGGCTGCGTCTTGACGTGTCTGCGTTGCGTGCACGCGTGCGCGTGTGTGCACAACGGAATCAACCAACCAACCCATGTCTTCGGTTTCTCAATGCGGAAGTTTGCGCTTGCCTTATTATTCAACGGCGATCCCAAAGATAGAAAATAAGTTAGCATCGCCGTCGTGTTTAGTAACACGACTAGAAAAAAAACCCACACCGATTAGTTTGCTTATTTGAACTGCTACCTTAGTTCCGATCGTCGGGAAAGCGAACAGCCCTTATGGCTGCCAACAACAATTTACAGGTAAGTGGAAAGCTAACCCACAGCTAACTAGTTAGCTACTGCGCCAAGCAAAACAACGGTATCCTGCGTATATGGTCCCGCACTGGGGTTACGGAGTTTTAAAAACTAAAACGCCTGAAAAAGACCCATTTATTGACGTTGACGCCCATCATCCACTGGATTTATGTCTAATCGACTCAGTAATGATGTTTTAGCTTTGATAATGTACCCAAGATATGATTAGACTTGCCCAACAACGACGCAGTGAAATTGCTCGGCATTTGTTTTTAATGAGTAAAGCTGTCGGACTCCATTGAAAAAGGGGTGTCTGGTGTTGTTGCGTACTGTACTCAATAAACCATATCTACACATTTTACGTATTTGTTGTGGTGCTCAGAGTCGGTTCCCTCAATCATTTAATACAGAGACCTTGCTCATTGTCATGCTCATTACAGCCGTTATTTAGCATCCAGAACACCTCTCAACTGAAATGTATATTTTGTGCAAAGGCTGCACCTAAAACTATTTGACAAAGGGAATTGATAAGAATTGTCACCTCGAACTAATGTTAGTATCAAATGACGTCACGCAGATGCGACTCCCATCACACATATGGTCTTTTTGAGTGCCAGATCCGACAGGTGGTAGTCCTTAAAATTAAAATGTTGTCTCCGTTGTCCAGTAATTGTCGCGTCCCGACAATTACCTATTACCTGGTTATTCTGCTGTCAGTCTATTGTTAATCACCGATGTAACCCTAATGGAAATTGTAGGTATCATCATAGCTGTGGTTCTCTTTCAGAAAGCCATTGATCTTGCCAGTAAGGCAGCACAAGAGGACAAGGATAAGAACTATGAGGAGGCATTGCGTCTGTATCAACACGCTGTTCAGTACTTCCTGCATGTAGTGAAATGTAAGTGGGCGGAGGTTCACTTCCCATTTTGTTATCATGTATCCATCCAACTAATGTTTGGAATATTATTGAAATGGCACAGTGTTACTGCCAACATCACGCAAAGACGCATGAGGTGTAACCTGAGAATGCAATGAATAACAACAAATCTGAAAAATGCATCCTTCGATCTCAACTCTTAACGATTTTGTTTTTTGCCAGATGAAGCCCAGGGAGACAAGGCCAAGCAGAGCATCCGGGCTAAATGTGCCGAGTACCTTGACAGGGCGGAGAAGCTCAAGGAGTACCTCAAGAAAAAGGAGAAGGCTCCGCCAGCGAAGCCCGTCAAAGAGTCGCAGTCTGACGACAAAGGGTGTGTGTGGGGCGGGGCGACAGCCCCTGCTGTGGATGTGGTGTTCCTTCATATTTCTGCTGACGTGGCTTTGAAACGACTTTGTCAGTGAGGTCGAGCGGTGCGAGGTTCGATCCCCAATGCACGCCTGCTCTTTAATGACTGAACTCTCTGTTTTTCCCTTGGGATAACAGTGGCTAGTGGTCCACGACATGATTAAATGGCAGTAAGTTCAGTGTGTTTTTTTGTCTTGTGTGTTTGTGTTTTCATATGTGTGCATGTTTGTGTGTCCAGAAATGAAAGTGATGAAGGTGATGATCCAGAGAAGAAGAAGTTCCAGAACCAGCTCTCAGGTCTGTGGTGGTGGCACTAGTTGAACCGTCCCAAGCTAACTAAGCCAACAAAGCTAACTGTTTTGTTTTGCATGGTTAAGGGGAAGTTGGCACAATTTTCGCCTGACATCAAACAAAAGTCGATCTGTCGTTTCCCTAGGTGCAATCGTTATGGAGAAGCCCAACATCAAGTGGAATGACGTCGCCGGCTTGGAGGGGGCAAAGGAAGCCCTGAAAGAGGCTGTCATCCTACCCATTAAATTCCCACATCTGTTCACAGGTACGTGCTTCCACCGCTCCCTTCAATAACTCGGCCCATGTGAGTTGCACGCATGTGACGGCCACACATTGAAAACGATGTCTTGTCTTCAAAGGGAAGAGAACACCGTGGAGGGGGATCCTGCTCTTTGGACCCCCAGGAACAGGGAAGTCCTACCTGGCTAAAGCCGTGGCGACGGAGGCCAACAACTCCACCTTCTTCTCCATCTCCTCCTCCGACCTTGTCTCCAAATGGCTGGGGGAGAGCGAAAAGTGAGGATGGGTGACAAGGGCTGGGCGACATGGCTGGAAACTGTATCACGATATAAGTGTTTCATAACGGTCGATATCGATAATTATTGATCATTTGTATGACTTATTTAAAATAAGGACCAGGAGAAAAATATACTAAATTTAAACATTTTTATTTTAAACTTAACCTTCCTCTGATTATAGGCAGACAGGGAAAGGGAATGTTAACACAACCATGGGAACAAATTCTCCCTTAGCTTTGCCAAGAGATTAACGTTACCGAAATGAGAAGACTAAATTTGGACACGGGTGATTTGCTTTTAATGTAGGACTACTCTTTTATTGAGAATTCATGTGTCTTGTTCAAACCAATGACCACATGTGTATAACAAAACCCATAAGAATAACAAAATAACCCCTAACCCAAACAGATTAAATATACCGCTCAGTCCAAACAATTCAAATTAGTACGCAAAAAGCCCCATAAAGAGTTACCGCAGCTCCAGCAGCGCTCAATCCAACCAAACAAAATAGTCTCTCCGTGAAACATGAATATTCAAAAAAATCCGATAGTCCAATAATCCAGGAAAACAAACTGTAGACCTGCAGCATAGGAAAAATGAAACGCCACGGGCTCACCACACCATAGGCCATCATAGGCAATGCCCGGAATGTTCCGCTGCTTCTTTGATTTCCCCCCCAGACAGTGGTCACTCCAGCAGCAGAGGAAGAGGAAGAAGGAAAGAAGGGTTAATCCACTCTGGGCACGGAATATGCTACGAGTAACATGTGTACGCAGCGTCCATTACTCAACATGTAAACGTTTAGTCTCAAACTTCTGGCCTTCCAGCCGCTCTCTTAAAACCTCCTTCTCTCCGGGGTAGGCCAGGTGACCATCTCACCTGATGGGCCACGTTAACGTACAGGTAACCAAAACAACTTTGGCACTCTCGCAGTCTGACGCCTCACTTTGACAGTTGTCTCTCTTCATCGGTGAAGTGATGTAACTATGTTCCCCAGCCCCCCTACCTACTGTGTTGTTCTCTTTGCAGTGGGCACTGTTAATACCAACGGAATGGAATCTCACACATGTCTCACACAATCTTAACATGTCACTTCACAGTTCACTATGATGTGATCGGAACGCACCCTGTGCTTCGGTTTCTTCCAACGAGGAAAAAAAAATTTCAACTGTTCGATCAAACGCATTTTCTGTTGATGTTGATGATGTGTCTGTCGCGATACATATCGTTATCGTTTTATCGCCCGGCCGTACGGGTGACATTGTTTTGGGGGAGGGATGACGTATCCACACACGTCAATAAGGTAAGCGGCCTGCCGTTCCTGCTGAATGCCTCAATGTACCTCGTCTCCCCAGGCTGGTGAAGAACCTGTTTAGCCTGGCCAGGGAGCACAAGCCTTCCATCATCTTCATTGACGAGATCGACTCCCTCTGCGGCTCAAGAAGTGAGAACGAGAGTGAGGCGGCGCGCCGCATCAAGACAGAGTTCCTGGTGCAGATGCAAGGTATTCTAGCAGGCTGATTACCCGTCAGCCATTTTTGCTATGGCTAACCATGCTAAGAAGGTATTGTAAGAGACGCTGTGGATAAAAGTGTCCATCAAATGGCTTATGCAATACTAGCAATACTTTTCATTTCTCGTACCAGTAAATGTGGGTTGGTAGGTAGGTATGTAATAACATCTACCATTGATACCATAATATCATACTTCATTTCCATACTATGCGCTCAGTGGAAATTATATTGAAATATTAGACCTTTAGATAATATTTAATAACATTAGGGTTGAAAATGTGGCCTAATCTATAATAAACTCAAATGTATTTAAAGTTTTCAAGCCAGGAACAAATAGACGAAGAGGAATCTGGTTTTGATTTTGTAAATGTGCAGTGTTTTCATCCATGTCTGGCATGATTTGTGCCCTAAGAGACTTGAAAATGACCCAATTGGGCAAATACCATGAAGTCTGAGTCACACAACAACCAAAAGAGGACACACCTCAAAGAATAAATCAAACAAGGGCAGATCTTTTTTTTCTGCTTGGTTTTTCATCCTCTTGCTACAATGCTTGACTGAATTTTGTTTTACATTAATGTAACATGTCGATTGTGCTCACTCATTTACATTTACATTTATGGCATTTAGAACACCCTTTTATCCAAAGCGACTTTCAAACAGTACATTTGTCAGAAGAAGGTGAAACATGTCATTGCTGTTAATACAGTAAGAAATTCACCAGAAGAAGTTTCAAGCATTTCAATGGCTAGATAAACCATTGCTAGCATACAACATCTCTGGCTAAGTGCCAAGTTACAAAGAGTCACTGATGATGAAGGACACTCATGGCGTCCTTCATCATGACTTTATGAAGCACCTTTGGGAATACATTTCATTTTGCATTGGTCAAAGGGGTTTCGCTTTCTGTAATATATATAATTATACCCAAAACCATTGATGAAGTTACTTTAATATTGGCAATGTTTTAAAAGTTTTAATCAAGGTCTTAATCACTCACATTTTTTCTTGTCATCTAAAAGTATTTGTGTTGTTTGGTGGGAATATTGTCCATCATCAAAGAGTTCATGCGTTGAAGCCTCTAGATCATTTGAGAACAACCAATAAGCTAACCCCCTCCTTAGGCCGATACAAGCTTGCAGGGACATATTAAAACTCCCTGCTGTGGATGCTCTTGATTGACAGGTGTCGGGAATGACAATGAAGGCGTGTTGGTACTTGGAGCCACAAACATCCCATGGACTTTGGACTCTGCCATCAGGAGAAGGTATGTCTTCTGATTTAGCAAATTAAAAATCCCCCCCCCCCACTCCCCCTGTCATCCTGTGCGCACTGTAATGCTTCGTTTATACTTCCACGTCGACGCAACGCTGGGGGGCTGTGGACCCTTTACGGACCCTTTACGGACCCTTTACGGACCCTTTACGTCCTCGACGTGCACCTCCCCAAATCCTAGCCGCGCGTCCAGGCGACGCAATCTCAACGCGGCGGCTTTGGCTGTGATTGGTCCGCGAACTACATTGGCTGGAGATCGCTTTTCCGGTTTCCACTCGTAAACACCG
>JAOPUI010000133.1:3658902-3669356 GCA_027123135.1 Urophycis floridana | reverse complement strand
CCCCTCCCCTCCACCGCAACTGAACCGAACCGGGCACGTACACATGGCTGTGTAAGAGCGTATTTACATTCATGTATGTGTGTGTGTGTGTGTGTGTGTGTGTGTGTGTGTGTGTGTCTGTGTGTGCGTGTGCATGTGTGTGTGTGTGTGTATACATGTGTGTGTGTATTAGTGTTGGGGAGGTAATGTGTGTTTCCCTTCTCTAATTTGGTTCCATATGTCAAATTGCTCACACCCTTTCACCGCGAAAGGTCCCTGATAGAGTAGTTTTTGGCAGGCTGAAGCTCAGACAGTTAGAGTACGCGCACGAGAGCAGTAGAGCGAGTGAGCATGAAATACCTCGACGGGAAGAAAGTAAGGAGTGTGAGGGAGGCAGGGAGGGAGGGAGGAGAGAGGGAGGCTGGTTGGGTGTGGGGCACAGGGAGACAAGTAGCATTTGGAACGCTCTGAGGAGTGGAATTTAGATCCTACCCTACGCTACCCATCTGCCACCACCCTCTCCCCCCTCTCCCCCCACCAGTACAGGAGGCAATATCCGTGTGATTGATTTGCCCGTGGCAAGGAGAAGGAGAGGGAGAGGAGGAGGAAGAGAGGGAGGAGGAGAACAAGGAGAAAGGGAGGATGAGGAAGAGAGGGAGGAGGAGGAGGAGGAGGAGGAGGAGGAGGAGGAGAAGGAGGAGGAGAGGGGGGAGGATGATGAAGAGAGGGAGAAGGAGGAGAAGGAGAAGGAGAAGGGGAGGAGGTGGAAGAGAGGAGAGAAGGAGGAGGAGAAGGAGAAGGAGAGGGGAAAAGGAGGACAAAAGGGGATAGGAGCAGGAGGAGCAGGAGGAGCAGGAGGAGGAGGGAGGAGGAGGAGGAGGGGAAGAGGATGGCAACGGGGATGAGGAGAAAGAGGAGGAGAGGTGGGAGAAGGAAAGGGAGGAAGAGAGGTAGTAAGAGCAGGAGGAAGAGGAAGAAGAGGATGAGGATCGAGGAGGAGGCAAGAGGACAAGGATAAAGGGGGGAGGGGGAGGAGAGAAGGGCAGAGAAACATTCTGGCCACGCTTCCTGGACCCCTGGGTCACAGCCCGCCCCTTCCTGTGAGGGAGTGCTCAGACTGCTCCAGCTGCACCCCCAAGTTCAGGCGGGAGAGACGAGTCGCCAGCCACCGCCAAGCTCGTGTGAGGGACAGCGGTGAGAGAGACACAAAGAGACAGAGCTAGAGAGAGAGGGAGAGAGGGAGAGCGAGACAGAGACAGAGACAGAGAGAGAGAGAGAGAGAGAGAGAGAGAGAGAGAGAGAGAGAGAGGGAAGCCAGTGGGATTCTCCACCATGTCTGTCTTTATTGCAACCCAGCTGAAGATTGACACCAGCGTCTCTTGCACAAGGGTAAGGGCCCTCTTTTTAGCATGCCTGGCACGGTCTGCAGGAAGGGGGGGAGGGGGGTGCATGTCTGTGTTTATGGGTAAATCTCTCCTTAGGTTCTTCAGAAAGGAGACTGCCTGCTCTTTTTTACGGCAGCCACTGACCGCACAGGCATGGAAACAGGGAACAGTTCCCAGCTTCTTTTGCTCCTGTGGATGTTTGCGATCTGGCTTTCACCCATTTTGATAATGGATTGGTGAAGGTTGTGCCGGGCGGAGTGATTGTGCCGTGTGTTGTAGACACAAACTCACCTGCCTCGTTCTCACTCCCATTTGATGTGTCGCCGCCTGTCTTGTCTTCACGGCGCCGTGTCGCCACGCCGTGGAAAAGTTCCGTGAGGAGACTGGCGGGCGGTGAGCAGTGTGTGGTCTTTCTCAAGTCTTTGGCATTCAGGGGCAGACGAATCAGACGAATGACTGATTAACATTTTATTGTTAATGTTGTACGGGCGCATAAAAAGATTGCGTTTACTCCGCCGGTGAATGTCGCGCATTAAGGGATCGTCAACAGCGAGTTTCTCGAGATGCACTAATGGAAAACACTTTCAGCTATGACTGAACTCGGCATCTCCTTCCTGATAATAACAGTGTTTTCATTTACACCGGCGGATCAATTCTGCTCAGAGAGCATGGGCTGGAATGTAAAAGAGGACATGCCATGCACTGACTGTGTAATACTATGGCAAGGTTGTCTAAAAAGCACAGAATTCATCCATCCCTGTCCCCAGGGGAATTTTCAGAGTATAATTTACTTTTATTATCCAAAAGCAGCGACTAGCTCATTATTCATTGAAGCATTGTGAGGATATAGTAAATCATAACACTAACATAACCGGCCAACATCAATGACTGGGTTTTATGAAAACAAACGGGCACAGAAACCTTTAAGGTACTAAACGATGAAAATGTATTAGTTGTTGAATGCCACCAACACACTCTACTGTGACTTATCATAATGAAAATGTATGGTGAGAGTGTGGCTCACCAAAATCTTTGCAATGGGAATTTATCTATCTATCTGTCTATCAGACTGTCTGTCTTTCTGTCTGTCTGTGTGTCTTTTGCTCCTGATTCACTCTCTTCATCACACACACTCTCTCTCTGTATTTGCAAACACACAACTCTGCAAGAAGCACACATGCTCACACTCTCACACGCAGACAGTCAAACACACACATGCATGCACACACACAGACGCATGCACACACACACACACACACACACACACACACACACACACACACACACACACACACACATGCATTTCAGTCAAATGTGGTTTACTTTTTCGTTTTGCTTCTTATTCTATAATGCGCTCTCTCTCTCTCTCTCACTCCCTCTGTGTCTCTCTCGCTCTCTCCCTCTGTCTCTCTCTCTCTCTCTCTCTCTGATTTCCTCCTGTTGATGTTGTGGAACAGCCTTGGAGGCTGCTGTAGGCGACTGCTGCTTTACTCCAACCTATAGTCACATTCTGGCACATTCGGCCGCGCTTTAAACTTCATTTCCTCTGCGACTTATCTACTCTCCCCCTTTTCAATTTGCGCCTGCTGCATAGCTTTCCCCTCCCTGTAATGCTCTGAAAAGGTTCAGCGCCCTGCAAGATATCATATACCACCAACAGGCAATTGCTGCTTTTTTTTCCCAAGCTCATTTCAAAATCCCCCCAGTTCAGGGATACAGGGCTGTATTTGAACACCAAAGGGTAAGTAGGAATTAGACTTTAGCTCTCCAAGTCACAAGTAGAGCAGTCTGATCAGATGGATGAAAGCGTTTTTATTGAGGCCTTGCGAATGTTGTCATTTTCGGTGTGCAGTTTCTACTCCATGTGCTGGAGTATATGATATGTTTATATTACGTGTTTGTTCACCATATGTAGACGTCAGTTATTCCTGCAGACAAGTGTTGTGCAGTCGGTCGCCGGACAGTAATAAAGTGCTTTGACTCCCAGCGTGTTGTGATTGAATTCAGCAGCGCTACAAGGCATGCAATGAGCCAAGAGCTGTTTTGTAGTGTTGGGATGTGATTCAGCGATAAGGATGCATTCCGATATACAATCCCATTAACTCAGGCCCTCGCTGTTTATAATTGAATTTTGATAAACATTGACAGAGGGAGATGTTTCTACCCCTTTTGAGCCATGGGGATGTCGATGAAAGACACCACATTTATTTCCTCTTCCTCCTCCTTCCTCTTCCTTTTCTCGGGGTGGTTCAGAGTTAAAACGTTGCCTTTGTCACACATCCTGACAGTATCATCTAGTGGGCTCTTTTCATTTGCATCACCAGAAACACAACACATTGGTTCAGGAAAGTAATTAATGAATTCCAATTTTCTGGAAATCAACAGACATCATTATTGTTCAGCTATAGTGGCCAAATAGGAAGAATGATGCAAAGCATTGGAATTGCACGAGACACAACTCATTATATTAGATTTACACAGCGTGCGGTTCGGAAGCAACATGTCTTTCTCACCGAGCAACAGTTTGAGGGATGTTCAGAGGAAATTAGATATTACTACACTCTTACCAAGAGCCAATTGATCTGTTTGTGTATTCTACTGAATTATATAATACAGGTGTTATTTTGTCACGGGCCGTACCCGCGAGACTGAGGGCCAGCAGGAGAGCCCTTAAGGTAGCGTCTCCAGTTTACATGAAATACTGGTTTAATATCTTGGTGAGTAAAGAAGCTATATGAGTTATATCGACATGGAGGTGTGTCAAGATGGCAGTGATTATAAAGGCATCAAAAAATCTTGCTGGTAAAACCTATTAAAGGTTCCTGTCTGCTTCTGTTGGCTCGTTTCTTGACAGCATTTGATTTAATGCCTATTGATTATTCATGATTGTCGACACAAATTGCTTTGCTTTAATGTAATCATGAGTGCACTTTTGATACAACCTTCCCCACATAAGGCTGAAGTGGCGTACCATATTTCTGTGATTTTAGCTGCTTTCACCGTTCACTTCTGGTGAACTGTATTGCACTGACTGTTGATTGCTAATCTACCAGAGTTATGTACTCCACCGTGGAGTGGAACATGTCTACGCAGACACTGCAGTGGAAGCTAAGTCATCTCCTGCTAATAGGATGGCAGAACAACCCTGCGCTGTCAGTCTGCGTCCATTTCACCATTTATCTTACAGGAAGTAAAACGGAGTCCAACCCGACAGGTGATGTGGTGGAGCCCGCGGCGCAGGGAACACAGTTATCAACATGTTTTTTTCTTGAGGATCATCTTGACATTGCAGTGAACTTTGGAAGTCAGATCCGTGTTCATATTTTTTGCCATTCAGCAACAAAGAAAAGGTCACTCACCATTCAAAGCGGAGTGAGGCTGAGAACAATCCGACAAAAGGAATCAGAGTAATTATGACGCATCAATAGACACCATCTAGCAACCAAGAAAAATAACAATAAGCCTTTTGATAATTGTGGCCCTCTTTGCAGACGCGTGCTGCATGTGAAGTGTGTGTGGGACTTTACATAATTATATTTTCTTTACATTCCGCTACACAATACCTTTTTGAAAAACACCAGTTCCTGCTGATCGATTCTTTCCACGCCCCAGTAAACTGCTGTTCTGTAAATTCTATTTCTATCCCATAGAAATAGGAGGGGGGGTCTTAGCATGGGGCAGATAATTGCAGCCCGTTAGCTCAGGTGGTTCAAGGTATCTGTGGGAAAGCGCCGCAGAGGAGCCCTTAAGGCTATGTGGCGTACTCCTGAGGGAGAGTTAAGGCAGTCAGTGGCTTCAGAAATGGCTTTCCAACAAGGTGAGAGAGATTGCAAGGCATCCATCAGGGAGACTCTAGGAAGGGGCCAGGGGTGTGTGTGTGTGTGTAAGGGGGGGGGTGGATGCTGTTAACCTGTTTCCCAAGGGTACGAGGGTGTAGCAAGCGCTGATATGAACCTCCCATCCACCCGGATAACAAATGATGACAGGGACTATGAATATATAAATTTAAGCATAATACATGAACATACCTATATGTATACATGCATATATAAACCTGAATATTGATATACTTATACATATTCATTATATATGAATATATACATATATATGGATGGATGGATGGATGGATGGATGGATATATACACATCAATTTATACATATATATATAAATTACTGTTTTGTTATTTGGAAAAAGATTTGGTCCATAAAAACATTCTACCACACGTATTGCAAAGCACTTTCTTCTTTGGGGTTGACAAAATAAATATGTGATGACCAAAACAGTGATCGGAAAACAGAAGCAGACTGGGGAAAGGCGGGCGCTAGGTAAAACAAGTTCCATCCTCTAGCTCGTCCTTACAGATGTTCTGAGGCCCTTCAGTGAATGATCCGCCCAGTTGTGATCACCGCTGTTTTGCATTCCACGTCCACATCCCGCGGATGAGGTCCCATTCTTAATTCAAGATGGGAGCCGCTGAGCCCCCGCCCTCCAGCGATTCATTTACAGCTTCGGCTAACTCACATTCCGGATGAATGGATCGAGAAACACAAAAGCACTGTCGGGCGCTGGCCTGTTTAAATTCTGCACTGGCTGCAGTTTTTCACATCCGCACAGAATGATTGGGAGTCGTAATGGAGAACAAGTCAGTGCGATCAAAAGTGGCAAGATGATTAATTTCTGAAAGTACAAGTGTGTCTATCCGTGAGTTAAAGTCGAACACGATGAGAAAATAAGTGCTTGTCCAGAGAGTGTGTCCCTAGTGAAGGGAGGGTGAGAGAGAGCTATGACCCACATGGGTTCTATTAAAGAGCATGTGAAGCATTCCCATCAGTTCTGCCAGACCAAAATAACCCAGGTTTGGCTTGGTTTGACTTTTTTTTAAATTAAATTTTATACACTTTTTAACGAATTACACTCTTTAACGTGACATGCTTTTGGAAATGCCAATTTCTTGGTGGGAGTAATTATCTTGAATCCTATCTTTACCTTAAGTACAGGGGTGGTGCCAGGGGGGGCTTGGGGGTGCTACAGTCCCGCCTGGATTAGCTTTAGCACCCCCATAGCACCCCCAATAAAATCATTTATTTATATTTACATGCCATCACCCTCATTTCATAGCACCCCTGGTAAAGCGCCGAGCACCCCCATAGCACCTGCAGAAAATAATATCTGCCGCCGCCACTGCTTAAGTAGACACAAGCGTGTTTATGGATGAAATCCATTGGATCCCATTTTAAAGACAACATTTGCGTTGAAAACTGTATTTTTACTTTTTATAAGTCACTTTGGATAAAAGCTTCTTCTAAATGCCCTAAATGTAAATGTGAGTGTAAAAGAGGTTGCAGATAAGGCTTTGGTAAATCTAGGTTAACATGCTATTAGGGCTGTTTAAGATTTTTGAAGGACCCTCTTGTGTGTCCTGAGACGTACAGTAGTTCTATCAAACCAAGAAACGAATCAAAACAAGCAACGTATGGCTATTATAATCTACTCAGTTCGACTTGAGGTCATCCGTCAGCCATGGCCCGAGGTGGCCCACAGTCTCGGCCAGCAAACTGCTCTTACTCAAAGCGCCACAAAGAGGCACCAAAGATCCGTCCTGATACCACAAATCCACGTTCAGACAAAAACAGGGATGATTTTTGGTTTTTTTCAACCTATCACGTGTGCATGCATAGTCAAATGCAATGAGTTTGTCGACCTCAACGCCTCTATGTGACGCACACTTACAACGATGAGTGGCAAGTTTGATTTGTCATCAGTGGTTTTAAAGACGAGTTAAGACAGCGTATAGTCTCGGCTGGGTGTTCCTATATCTCCCCCCCGGTCACTTCACATGCAGCACGCGTCTGCAGAGAGAGCGCCAGGGGCTCCCCGCGTCCTTCACACTCCTCTCGCAGCTTACGACGCCGTGGCCGGGACCCACCTGACATCGGCCAGACAGTATCTCGTGCTTTTTGTGTTTTACGGCAAATTTATCAGAAGTCTCCATCGGATATCTGATCGGGGAGCTCTTGGCGGTCTGCTATCTCACAGTGAGGACGAATCGGTGAAACTGAAAAAAAGGGAGCAGAACGTGCTGTGAATGTGAATGCCGAAGCGAACAACTATTGACACCTGGTCAATAGTCCGCCTCTTTGTTGACCGCGTCCAAACAACGCCACATTGCTGAAGAAGAAGGAAAAAAAAAGAATAGACATTGCTATCAGCCTTTTTTATTGTGTCTGAGCTGAGACCATTCATGTGTTCTCACTGACGAGGCGTGTCCACCTTTTCTCCTGGGTCTTTATCCAATCGGAATTGTCTGTCATCTCTCATCGGTGTCTCATCGAAGCGCACAGAAAAACACATCCAACAAATCACAACCGAGCAGCAGCGGGGTTTTTTTTTGGCGCTTGGGCATGCTATAGTTGTTGTTGTTGGTTTTCTTTGTTGTTGGTGGGGTTGTTTTTTAAAAAAAAAACGTTTATTTCTTTGACCTGACCTACTATGGCTTCGTTGTATCAGAGATTCTCGGGGAAAATTAACACGAACAATTCCTTCCCGCACCCCCCGCCCGAAGCCAGTCACCTCCTGGGCGGACAGCTCGTGGACGAAGAAAACGGCGGGAAGAGCCTCCGCGAGCCGGTCCTCGCGGAGGTTCGACCTCACGTCCCCTTCCGGAAGAAGAAGAGCGAGGACGAGGATGTAAGACAAGTCTTTCTTTATCAAAACGATGCCTGTTCTTTCTTTTCTTTTTCTTTTTAACTCCCTCCCCACGAGTTTTCTTTTTTTTTTAATAAAAAAAAAACGAATCTTCTACGCTGAGTCTAAAATAATACTTAATTCCTGAAGATAAACTACGAACGTTTTCCGAAAGTTACGGAGCGTTTGCTTTTCGCTGAATCACAGCGTCGTTTGGCGCTTCGCGAGGACAGGCTAACATCATTGAGTTAAGAATACCTTTGCAAACGTGTTTGCACTGCGCTTTCAACTGTTAGCCCGTACTTTCTTTTCGGCTATTGATCAACATTACCCTCAGACCCATTTGTGTCCTAATGGTTTGTTTTTGCCATTGACCGCCGGGCATTATTCGGTGGCGCTGTCCGAGGTGCTGGAGTGAGAGTTCAAACTGTAGCTTTGCTGCAGTAACACGGAGGCTCGTGCTGCATGTCTTTGTGTTA
This sequence comes from Urophycis floridana, assembly GCA_027123135.1. NCBI lineage: Eukaryota > Metazoa > Chordata > Actinopteri > Gadiformes > Phycidae > Urophycis > Urophycis floridana. The sequence continues at coordinate 3,660,828 of JAOPUI010000133.1, read as the reverse complement.
TTTTTCTTGTTCACAAATGTTTTGGTTTCGGAATGAACCAAACCCAAGTGCAGAACTACTCCATAATAACGACAATATATGCTATTTCATATTTCACATTTCACACATAGATCATAATAATATAGCCTAAACAAGATAGCGAGGGAATTGCATGGTCACATCCATTGGCCATAATTTAATGAATGACTTAAATTTGCACATCTGTTGCCGAACAAAAAAATACATTATTTCTATTCCCCCGTGAAGCTTTCATATGCAGGAATGCTTGTCCCTGTTTGCTGTGTAAGCTATACACATTTTCTGAACACACACACACACACACACACACACACACACACACACACACACACACACACACACGGCACAATTACTTTTTAGAAATGTGAAACGTGAAATTCAAGTTAAAACCTAAGCAATTCAAAGGTTTAGTTCTGCAGCCGGTGTGAACAGTGGAATATCTCCATTAAAGTATCTCCAACAATCCTACTGACGCTGGGCATTCGTTGTAGGTCTACCTCTATTCACTTGTAGTCTCTTGTATCACCAGGCACTTATTAAGAAGTGATAAAGCGTTCTCTTGAGTCCTCAGGGAAATCCTTGCTTCCTCTCCCAGCTGCTAAGGACAGACAGACACACACACACACACGCACGCACGCACGCACGCACACACACACACACACACACACACACACACACACTCAAACACACCTCAGAATGTAAGGTTATTGTTCCTTCTCAATGAAGACATGAGCGAGAGGACATCAGACAGCATGTAAGAGCGTCCCGATCATTGGTCTGGTCCACGCAGACCACTATGGCCGTATACACGGGTGTATTCAGTCCTTAGTGGGTCAAGGTTTCCATGAACTCCCTCACCATCACTTCCTGTTTCTATGCATGGCCAGGGGTCAGAGAGGTTGTCTGATTGGCCTATAGCGCACTGATAAGATGCATAGGCCCACAGGTGCAATATAAATAATTATAATAATAGAATGACGTGCAAATAATAGTTTTGTTTTATCTCCCCACTTGCTATGCATTGACGAGCCTAGAACTGCCCAATTGCACATTCCTAAAATGAGGCTGAACTCAACATTTATTGAACTCATTTTGATAGTCGTTATAGGCCTATTCCCATTTTTATTATTGAAAAATTATTTTAAATAAAAGATACAAAAAGGTAAAATTATGTCAATAAAAGCAGGTTGTAACATAATTATAAGTTGGACCATAACCATAGCCTTTGCCTACATAATTTAAAGAGCATTCAAGAATTGTTACATGTATTGCAGGCTATATAACTAAATGAGACTGTTGTATGAATCGAACCTACAAATAATAAGCATAACACATACTCAATGCTGTTGCGTACCAGCTGAACAACCGTTCTCATATTAGCAATCAGTCCCATTCGTTTACCAGTCTCCCGCTGCCCGAGCGTGTCAGACTTGGAAGCCTCTCAGACAGCGCCATCTGCTGTTCACATAGGATTTACATAGGCCTACAGTAGCCTATATCAACGTAAGGTCCGCAAAGTCTCGTCTGCGGATGTGTTGTATACAGGCTATGGAGAGGGGCTAGAGAGTTGATCCCGCATAAAGACGCACGGTGTGAAGAGTGTTGACAGCTATTCTGTTGTCATGCTTGATGTTGAATAAGTTAATGAGATTTTGTCTTTAGATAACCCACACCTTTGCATATGAGGAAATCAAATTAAGTGACTCAAAGATTTGGCGACCACGAAACGGTTGGTGAAACACCGAACTTGGCTGTGTGTCACATGATCCAAGATAAAGGGTCGTTTGTCAACGACAGGGAACACATTTAGAGCCAACTTTCAGAATGAATTCACACAATTGAATCTGATTAATCTAATGTGTGTGTGTGTGTGTGTGTGTGTGTGTGTGTGTGTGTGTGTGTGTGTGG
>JAOPUI010000133.1:3588767-3602075 GCA_027123135.1 Urophycis floridana | reverse complement strand
CCTCTGTGTGTGGGTCTGTCCACCATATATCTGTAGACTGGTGCATGTGCCCATACACCAGTGTGTGTGTGTGTGTGTGTGTGTGTGTGTGTGTGTGTGTGTGTGTGTGTGTGTTCTGTACAGCAGACAACACACACACACACAGAATCCTAGTCCCGAATGCTGACACCACACGTGTTTCAAAAGCAGCGGTTGCCGGAGTCGTGAGGCATTAGCAGTGAAGTACTAAAACATGCACAGGCCGCCGCGAAGGCGCTCAACTATTTCCACTTTAATGCGCTGAGAAAAGTGAGCTGCAGGTGCAGCTGACGCCCGCGTGTTTGGCCCGCCGGGAACCCACCAAACCGGTTCCCTGGCCGGGCCTCGGCTGTTCCTGAGGCTCTCACCGTTCCGCGTCGAGGCGTAAGCGGCCCGGCCTTGGGTGCTCCCTTTCTGAACAATACCAGATCCATACGACGAGGGGCGTGCGACGAAAGAGAGAGAGACACAATGGATCAGGTGCGTGCTTCAAATGCCTGCCTGGTGTCAGTCGAGTCCCAAGGGCATGCGGACTCCAGACCACAGAATCCGATTCAGCAGCTGGGCCACAGGGCTATTTGCAACCCTTAGATCTTTGAAGTTGGATGTTTTGGCGGGGGGGGGGGGTATATGGCGGGGGCTAATCCGCTAGACACATGCCTGGCGGGGTTATCATTGCCCCCCCTGCATAGCTAATGCCATGGTGAGACGCTGGACGGGCGCATTTTGAATCTACACGTCGCGATAAACAGCCCTCCCATTGTCCCGGCTTTACAGTGGCCCAGATAGGACTCGCCAGGAGATTAGAACTCTACCTTATCTCCACAATACACAATGCATATACAGGACCATCGTAAAACCAGACCCGCAAATCAGTCAGTCCTCAACCGAGCAGCGGCAGATGGATGACGACAACAGCCAGAAATAACGTTACCCAGCCCATTAGCCAGAATAAGGAATTAAGCAAGCAAAAGTTGAACTCCAGAAAAAAGACCAACTCATCCCGAGACCAGAGGCTATGATAAAGGACATTTGAGGAACCGCCCCACATTATGAAACCCACCACTCGTGGCTCCGCAACGAATACCTCAGAGTGATTTATGAATCACTCCAAAAGCTAAAGGGATGTTTACATTGGGGGAGGCAATCTGGAGTGGATTTCCAATCATTTGTTGTGGGGGGGAACATGACTGTTCTTTCACAAGTCTTAACTTACACCCTCTGAACTTTTATCTTGGCTTTATGGCACTAAAAAGAATTTACACACTTAAAAATACACACACACACCAAATATGTATGCCATAATCTCTGAAATACTGCCCGCTTGGACACACCTCAAGGATAGCTGTTCCTGTCCATTCAAAACCTCAGGGGACTACAACGGCATCCTCAGACAGAATCTTTTCGTTTTCTGTACAAATGTGTTTCCCATTTCGACTGAATAAACCGAGGCACAATTTTACCCACAAGAATATATTGGAAGAAGCCATTAGACAAAAAAAAAAAAAAAAAAAAGGTTACAACATTTGAAGACTTGAAGAGACCACATTATCATTCCTCTACCTGCTGACCCGTAACAAGCACGAGAACAACAGAGCCCGGCCACGTGTTGAAAATGTTATTCTGACACACAAAATACTAAACCGCATGACATCAGCCCTAAAACTTCAGGCACGTTAACAGCCTGGTTAAAACTGTGGAAAAAAAAAAGCCCTGTTCACTGAAGGCTGACAAATTCTACACCACATCCAGTCCAAACCAAGCACTTATCTGTGAAAGGCCTGTGATAATGATACAGAGGAGCGAGCTCCTGGAGAGACCATGTCATTGCCGTTTCTGCAAGGAGTAAAGGTCACAGACATCGGGGTGCAGTGGTGCACACGCTAAACATACAAAATGCACTCATCCTTCTTTTAATAACCAACATAATGTTGCTTTAAAAAAAAAGTCGCCGTTGGCTCATTCATTCGCCAGACATTAATGAGACTTTAAACGAATCACGTTACATTAACGGCAGCTTACTGATGTCGTGCTGGGTGTTTTCGCGACTATGGCCACTGGTCTCGCCACTAGTCATTTCCTTCAAAACACAAGAGACCAGGGTTCCTAAATATTGTGTAACCAACAGCGGGAACCAGCCAGCAGCTGTTTTGACATAATAATAACCGTTATCTCTCTGGCCGCCTGTTTTAGCCCATCCAGTGAGTCACGGCTGAAGCTATGAAAAGAGGAGTAATGTGTCGAGAGGGAGGAGTCGTACATCTCAAAATGTTTAACTCTCAAAAAAAAAAAAATGAACCTGCAGTGAATTGCAGTTGCCCCATAAAGTGTGAACGGAGGAAAAGGTACAGGGCATAAAGCATCGTTTTGAACACCCCTGGGACACCGCCGACATTACTGCATAGCAACAGGAAATTACAGCCGTTTTCTATTCAATTGAAGATCCATTTTCCCTTCCGATATCAATCAGTCAGCCGTGATTCCTGCTCAGTGGGTTCTGTAAATAGCAGCTAGTCTAACTGAGTTACATGCAGTGTCTTAATGTTGGCCAGAGAGTACCAAAATGGGAGACTGCGTCTCAAGTCCCCACCACAGCCAACGAGAGGGAATCCTTTATTAACTACACTGATGAAGTATTACACGAACACACCTGCTTGGTGATATGACTGAAGAAAAACATGGAGGAAAAAAATGAGGTGCAGGGCTAGGGCATACACTGAATAGCAGTCAGATGTGTTGGGAAGATATAAACACAGGGAACTGGTTGAGGGCAGTATGGAAATGAAAAACCTGGACAGGCGGCCCACCATTCTGGTGATAGTGCCTCAAGACTAAAAAGGAATCCTAGACCTAGAAGCAGGAAGACAACAAGATCTTGCTACTTAACTGCCTGCCACTAGTATCCCATCAGGGCAACAGTGGCCGCAGTGTGTCGGATTCCATGCAATGTGCAGTTGATGCAAGGAAGGAAAACATTCCGATGCAAACGGGGAGAAATTCAAACACCATGGAAATCCCATGGCGAAAGACCGCCTCAGAAACACGCAGCAGCTCTTCCAGACACAAAAAAAACGATAATACAAAGTAAGGGAAGAGGTGAAAACCGTTATTAATCCCTTACAACTGTGCTGCTGCCGTACGTTTCTGAATGACAACCACAGACGTGTGTCCCCATCACACCCGAGTAAGGAGCACAACTACGTAAGGAAGGAATTCGGGGAACTAGCTGAGCTTTCACCAAGTATACAAAAAAAGGATATAGATTCAGAGCGCTTCTTGATTCATCACACAGATTTCCAGAAAACCACAGAGTTGCAGACACTAGGGAGTTTCCATTTCCAAATGAACACATGAATTGGTGTGTGGGCGAGAGCCAGATTAAAAAGAAACCATCAAAGAAAGGATGACTAGCTGGCTACGAAAGGTTGCAAATATACCTTCACAAAAACCTTAGTTCACCTGTGTTTGTGTTGTTTTCGTACAAAAAATGACAAATACAAAACTTGGATTGAAACAACCCTTCATTTCATTTTGCAGAAATGAAATGAAGAATAGGAGACTTCTTCAATGTTTCCCTTTTTCTAAAATGGTCTGGCTCGCTGCGTATTGAAAACCAACAGACAGCCTTGTTTGTTGACAAACTGTAGTGACCTCTTGACACAGGCCGATTGGACGACTTGAGATGAATAAATAAACTTCACTTTAGCCTCTGGACATGAGTCAAAAACATGTGTCAGTGAGCCAATATTGGCCCAAACATTCTGTAACTGCTCTGTAACTGAAAGTTACAAAGCATAAATTACCTATGGAAATAAGTACTGATGATCAGTGTTGGAATATTCCATAACTTCATTAAGTCCGTTGCCGTTTCAACTTTGGCACGCATTTTGCTTATAAATACGAGTATCAGAGACAAAAATCATCCATGTCTAATCTTGAATGAGCTCAAGGCCAAGTTGAATAGTACGTGTACTTCTTACACAAGAAGTAGTTTCATGTGCAATGCTTTAACTCTTTAAATGTTCTTATGTGGCGCACGGGGAAAATAAGATGAGCGATAACAATAATGTCATTTTAAAATACGTAGATTGGTAGTGTGTAGCTTGACCGCGCTAGAAAAGTACTACAGTACATCACAACCGAAGGACCAAGAAGAAGGGCGGTTACAGTGGTCTCCTCCACACAGCAGGGGTGAGGTTGAAAGGCACATGGAGCTATTCCATTAAAAAAGGAGGACGTGGTAATGAAAGGGTGGTGGTGGTGGTGGTGGTGGGGGAGGTCACAGAAACTACAGATTCTGTGAACAGACGACCTTGCGTCCAACATGGGTGCTTAAGTTGGTCACAAAGGTCTTCATTCAGACCGTGAGTCCACTGGGAAGCAGATGGTGCCCTGTCTGGTAGTAAAGGTGTAACGGCTCAAACGTCTTGTGCAGGGGACCTGAATAAAAAAAGAGCTTTCATTCCATTTTCAAGCCCTTGGTCTACCAAAACTATTTGTGTGTGATGTAATCCAATACGAGACAACCTTTGTATTACGTTTTAACAAAAGACCCACTCTAGCCAACTAAAACGCGTTTTCCTTTTGCCCTGGTGGCATTATGGTGTAACCCACACTCAGCTGACTTCCATACAGGCCGTCTAGAGACTGATTTGCAATCGCAGAATAGGCTCAGCTTAAGCTGTAAGTGGTCTAAAAAAACAAGTGAGATTTTTTTTGTGCAGCGTTTGTCCACTAGTTATATGAATCTCCTCTTTGTTTGATTAAATTGAAAAAAAGACATCAGCTTAATAATCACGACTCCGTGTAAAAGTAATCTCTTACAGGCCCAGACATAATTGTTTAAGCACTCATTCGTGCAAACAGGTTTGTGATAAACTGTAGACGTAATAAAGAGCACTTCTGTCTAGTTTGCAGGCCACTACATAACTCAAAATGCAAATGTGCGTTTGATGGGTTAAGCCAGTATCTACAGCTGTCAATGAAAACCCCACTATAGAGAAACGGAAAAAACTAAAACATCACTGGGGCGCTTACAAATGTCATATATTGTTGGTGAACACAACCAGTCCCATATAAATAAAAAAACAACTGGGCAGTGAAACCATGGCAATAACCCTTCAACATCCAGAACATATAAATGAGTTGATACATGTATTTGATGAGAGTGGAGTGAAGGGTACGGTCGGGTTGTTTACCTCACAGAAAGAAGTTCGTGGTTGTTGGCGCTCATCATCGTCACCGCAGGGATGAACCCGGCGCGATGCCATCATTTAACTTTGGTTAAGATGCTGTGATCCGTAAAGGCCCACATCGAAAACGATTGATCCGGCAGTAGGAAAGGAAAAACTTATGTTCAGCAATGTGCAGGCACGTCACGGCTGCTCCATTCGGGCTTCTGGGCTAATTCCGCTGCGCTGTAGAGAGAATTTAGAGTTAAAATGTTTACTTCATATTCATAGGTGGGACGAGGCTCACTGCGCGCAAGGTGTGCTACAGATACACGATTACCGCACGCTTCTAACTAATACTTACAATCCAACGATGAAGTGTCATCTTATTTGGGACGTGACACATTTTAAAAAGTACACACAAACGAACTAAGCTTTACAAATCGTTTTAGTAATGTAAAAACTAACAGAAAATACAAAACAAACACGCCGTCCCGAAAAAAAAACAACAACTTGGGCATGGATGTCCTGATCTAGAAACATGCACAGTCAACACTGAATAATGGCCAGTAACAAGTGTTTGTTTAAAAGTGTGAAACACACGATCCCGAATGAGATGACACCAAGTGTTAAACTAGAGAAATCGATCAACCAATCCATGCTTACTATGAAATTCTACCAACGATATATCGATCTATTACGATGTGTTTTTTGAAACCCATCCCCTGTGTTTTCGGAGTCCAGTGGTCAGCGAACACCCTGCTGTTGTTCTCGTGCTGAGCGACCCACAATGGCCAGGCGGTGCGGCGTTCACACTCCCTATTCTTATACGACGATGCCAAACATTGAGATTATGAACCACACACGCCGGGTACAACATGTCGCGTTTTCCAACAACGAAAAACAACTCGGTAAACGATGTACATGAATCGTAAAGTAACCCGTCAACACACAATAACGAAACGAGCAACAGGCTCCTGCTAGTGTTAGCCTCCGAGCTACAGGCTAGTTGAACAAAGTTACCTGAGGTATCGTGAGTTCAAAAGTGGACGTAGGCAAGGTGGAGTGGTCGTATTTCCCCATGAAAGCGAGTGAAACAAATCAATTAATCCCGGTGCGGCGTTCCCGACATTATCGATCAACGTTATATGTGCATGTTTTTTCGTATAAACATTAGTTAAACTATCGTTTCAAGTCCACTTAGGGGAGGCGCACGCGGCTGTTGGTAGTACTGGGATCGGATCCAGTGCTCCCCTTTCTCCTGGCTGGAGCCACCTTCTGTTCGCCAATAGACTCGTGGCCAATCACAACGCACGTTGTATTGGCCTCGGCCAATCAAATGCCTTCTTTTACAACGCTATGCTCGCTTGCAAAAAGTTTTTTTTTTCCCCAAACTGAGGTCCTATGAGCGACTCGAGACAACTGAACTGTTTGAAAACTATCCATGGGCATACGCTGTATAAACAAGCACATAATGTAGGCTACTGTAATTACGTTACTTTTTAACGATGTGTGTAACGATTAGTGTTCTGTTAATCACTACTCACAAACAAGTGTTGTTACACTCGCTGTAGTACTATGTCCTGGTTCATAGTGAGGTCGAGGAAGGCTGGCATGTGGACGGCAGTAGATGTGAATGTAACAGATAACATCATGGACTTACATTTATGTGTCGTCGTATTAATGATGAACTCCCAACAGACATAAAATACATAGCAACATTAACCTACCAACTTAAATCACATGCTTGCACACATGCAACACGAGAGTTTACCATTGAAGAGTGCACTGATTCTCGGGGTCTTGACAAATGTCCCTTTTATTTCTACCAACATAAGGGGCCACCTGTTCAGGGGATTGGCAGCTTTTGTTGAAGAGGTCACCCTAAGGAAGGAGACTTTCACAAAGCTGTGCTGCGAGGCTGTTTACACTTTAAAACGAGAACCTTGTAGCCTCTAACATGTGGCATAATCACGAAGGCGGATCAATCGCGTACATATATTTTGAGTATGCGCATGTCGAATGTACACAATGTGACCACAATATGACTTGATATTGTACAAGTCATAGTGTTTTTAAATAATTTAGGCATTCCAATCAAGTCCGAATGCCGAACGACTATAATCCCTACCAGACCTCTCTAACAGGTGGATAGGAGTTTTTTGTTTTTATAACACTTCCTGTCTCGGACTTAAACATATGCTAGGAGTCATGTGTCAGTCGTATACAAAGAGGCCAGCAACTTACACAATGTACTCCATCTGCAAGTCACCTATTTACACTAAAGCTGTTGTTTATACACTTCAAGGTTAGACCACTTTTGCCAAACTCACTTTGGAAATGTGATTATAATCACAATACAATAATATTGTACACAAACCTTGTAAGGTCATGAGCGCAAAGTTTTTATTTTTTTATTTTTAGTAAGATCATCTACAGAGACAGGAGCCAACAGCCACAGATCAAAGGCAACATAACACAAAACAAAAAGCAATTTGAATAAAACAAACAATGAATCATGTAACTGGGAAATTGTGTGTTCACAGACGTACTGCACCTTATTGACAGTACAACTACAACAGTGAAATCATTTAGCTCACTGCTATGTCCAACAGGCTGAGAAATGAAGGGAACATGTGCACATTTAATGTGGAAGAAGCCATTTTAGTTTCCCCCCCAAAACAGTTAAGAGCAGCAATGGGACAAAGACAAATAACTGAAACATTTTAAAAGAGTCAAGTAACAACAAAAATTAGCTACCATTCAATTTCCAAAAGACTACAACAATATTACAATAAAAGAAAACTGAGCTAGAAATTGTTCCCTAATTTGACAGAATAAATCACATTTATACAGGTGTGCATGTATCAAGTTAATCACATAGCAACATCAAAACAATTGAGATGCTCATTTGACATAGTTTTGAAATTTTAAGTACAATACGTGACCTATAAACCCAGTGTAAACTGAGCTATGCTTTCCCATTTCTGAAAAAAAAACATGTAAACATAATCTGAAAGAATTATTATAAAAATATATAAGTGGATCGATGAGTCAATTGACGGACATTGTTTTGAATTATAGATTATAGTTTTTTAACCAAATAGGCATTGACTTGGTAAAAGATAATTGTTTTTGGCTGCTCGTCAGACGATGCAAATTCACAACTCTGACAACTTGATAGTAACATAACTTATGATAGTCGTTATTACATACATTTTATATAAAAATATTAGTTACAATAATACAAGTACGTTCTGTGAAAGCACTATGTCTTACTCGAAAGATGAGTTGAGCTTTTCCATTTGAATGGGTTAAAGTTAAGAGGGTTTTTGAAGTTTAAAAGGGCCCAAGCTTTTATTCATTCATTAATTCTCCTCCAGGTAGAGCAATCGATGTTCGCCCCATCATCCATTTAAATCTTATATTTCATCTTCCCACTTTCACTGATGACACAGATGTGCTAAAAAAAGAAGGAGGAACAATTATAAGGTCAGACAAAGAGAAATATTTCACCAACATTTTTTTTCTACAATAGAATCATTGTGAATTCAAATTGGTGCAACGAAAGAAGAACCCACAAAACTCACATCAAGATCTCTGAAATACTCATTGTAGTCCAGGGCATAGCCAACCACGAAGCGATTCGGTATCTCAAAGCCAACATCTGAAAGCACAAGATGGTAGGAAGTCATAGGTAATCCACCGACTAAGTAGGCCTAAGCTCTGCTTTAATAGATATATTCACGGGTGACTCATGAAGACATAGAGAACAGGGCTGCTGAACCACATACAGTCGGGCAGACAGGCCACACTATGGGGAACTCTCTTCACCAGTAACCTAAGAAGGGACACAAAAGATCACATTCAAACACAACATCCTCAACTGTGCCCACACTGACAAGGAACTGTACACATTTTCAACAGTCTTAAGGGCCACCTTTGTAAACCCTGTGCCATTGCTCGCCTGTTGTCTAGACTCAAAGGGAGGAAATTAAGCGACTCGAAGACCGGGTCAAATAGGCTACTTCATGTTTTCACCCGAGACTCACCCTGCTACTTTGATCAGCTTGGGCCTGAAGGCTTCCACATGCTTCAGGAGCATTTTCAGTGTCTTTCCTGTGTCTACAATGGCCTGGGAGACGCAGACAAATCATTTCAGTTAGTGGGTGACCCGATACTGCCCGACTTCGCAGCACAACCGAAAAAAGGCGTTTGACCTTTGACCCATCAAAGAATGCCACATTGTTGTAGTTTGTTATCATTGGTTGTGTGTTTACTTTAAATGCTACATGATCACTTCGATGGGGGGGGAAGACGCTGCAAAACAGGCACACAGTAATAACCGCATTGCTGACCTAACGGGAGACGTAGCTACGCATACCTACACAGTGATTGACGTTCAAACCAATGCTTAAGACTGCCGTCTCCATTCACCCATTCTCGTTTGAATAATGAATCATCATTTTTGCCGTAGATGCAGTTCCCCCTCCATGTGGGCTCCCATAGAGCCCACCTCCGCACTCACTTCAACAACAACAACAACAACAACAACACTTGAGCATTCCTTTTCTTTTTTTTTAGGGCTCTAAAGCCTTCCAACAAACACAAAATTAATTAAAAAGTTTGCTCTTGTCCAACCCAAGTCCCATGCAGCAGAATGAGGATGTCTTGCGTTGACCTAAAAAAAAAATCTGGGGCAAGAAACAAGCTGTACTCATTTTGTTGGGTTGGAGAAAAACTGAACACGGGGCAAATAAAGCAGGCTGGCTTACCTCCACGATGAGAACGTTCTGGAGAAGATGCGGGAGATAAAGAAGGAAGAACACAAAGAGAACATGCTTAATCAACATATCAACATAACATGAGATAACAAGCTCAACGTTGAGGCAAACTAGCAAACTTCTTTCTGCTTTTGTTTTACTCGTCGAAAGCCAAACAAAAGAGAAGAGCAGAACATTTATAAAATCTTATTTTGCCATTGGTTTATGATTAGTTCCAATTTTGAGAATTGGGGCTTTTGAGACTTGAGGATGCAATAACGTACTGGAATCATACTGCAATAGTAAGAATTGTACAGGCTGAGTTACATAAGAGAAAGGATTATTATGTTGTACTTTTAAAAGACTACACATGATTTTGCTCAGTATCATACATTACATTTCAATATAGATTAGTGTCGGTACGTAACATGGTAAATTTGTGTTTATGCAACATAATTCAATTAAAAAATCATGTGACAATCCTTCGGATCATTACCAGAATGTATTCCTCATGAATTCACGACACGTCAGTGGATGACTAAACACCCCATCATGTCCCAACATTGATTCCTTCTCAAGACAGTTTATAATAAACAGTCAATAAACAGTTCAAAGTAAAAGTCCCTGGGCAGTTAGTCAGACGCCTTGGCTTCATAAGACAATTATGCCTGGGGTGTGGACCCACACCCCAGCCTTTCTGTATCTGTATATCTGTTTGTCCAGATGGGTGACAAGCACTCTCAGAATGCAATAAACGTACTCTCCCCTTTGATCGACACATCGATTGGGATGCTGGAAGAATTCACTGCCCGACCAAACAACAAAATTATTTTGTCATATTTGGGAAATCGGTACATTATTTGTGAGCAATCAAAACTTGCCCCAAGGACCATCTATGTGTCACGCACCGTGGTGGAAAGATGTGGTCATATACCGAAAAAATAACTGTAATTAGTCATGGAGAGGTAACATAGTCAGATAGTAACAGTCATGTGATACATTCCTTTGTTTTCATTCTTTATATTTGTGTGCGTGTGTATGTGTGTGTGTGGCATGCACAGGGAGTATTATCAGATGTAATCACTGTTGTCCTAGGACTGTGGGTTTGAGGGCAAAATATGGCTGATGGCGCCCCCTTGAGATTGTTTCAAGTATTGTGAAAAAACGACGTGATGAAAGTGATAGAACCCTTTGTTTGTTATGTTTACCTTTCCATTCAAAAAAGATAGGTCTTCTGTCCCAACAATTTGCAGATCCTCTGTTGATTGGTCGTTCTACAACACAGAGCAGAGTGCAACATTTAATTTCCCTAAATAGTGTATTGTTGAAATACATATTCAAAATTAAATGCATTTCCCTCATCTTTCACTTCAGTGCACTATTGTATATTTGAAGAAAAATGACGTTAATTCATAGATTGCGTCATCCTACTCTGCTGATTGTGCGATCATCTTCTGTGGCCTTATCATAGCAGTGTCTTTACTTCCATATAGGCCTCAGGGACAATCATGTTTACAACAATGTAACCCATGAATCAAGTAATCTATAACACAACGCCAAGCCCATTCTTCCCAGCACACTAACCTATACATGTTCCTATTTAGAAGAAAACCACGTGCACTAGTCTCACCAGGTAGCTCTTGAGGCGGATGAAGTGAACTCTCATGGGGATAGTTCTGTTTGAGTTGCGACTCAGAGCTTTGATTCCTTCCACCAGGTCGGCAGAGAACTGGTAGCCCCCTTTCAGCACACACAACACCACGATGTCGTGGTCTCCAAGATCATCCATGATATTGCGTGCAAGCCGCTCGGTCCTGAAATATGCACCAGGGATAGAGGATGAGCAGGACATCTCATAAGATGACATAACATTACGTCACCCACAGAGTCTAGACGTCTTCTACCTGTCCATGATCACCCCATGTGGGACGTAGACACACTCGAGATCACCCGTGTAGTGGGCAGGATAACTAAAGAGGTCCAGATCGTACCCCGGCCAGTCATCCTCGATCTACATCAAGATGGGAGAGTTACAAAGTTATGACCAGAGCTTCAAGTTGATGCTCACATAACGTGGAAAAAAAGTTACGTTCGCAAAGTTACATTCATGCTGAATCATAAAGTCCAACACGTGCATGGAAAAATTAGCACCGTAGAAACTTTCCCGCATGTGTCAGATAAAGTCTACGCAAACACCAATTCATTACGTTTCGTCAGAGTTTGTGCAACCCCAGCTCCTACTATTAATTAAATTACCACAATGCCACAGTTCCCTGCGGGTTTCCCGACGATGTCTGCCATGTTGCTTTTCTGCAAAGTACCAGGATTCTGCTTTAGATGATTCACTTTAGGAGAGGAACCCCATCGTGGGTGTCGGCATCGAGGAAAGAGGAGGAGCATCAACGCGAAAAACAATCACATTTACGCGACCTTATCGCGATGGCCGGCGAGCGATAAACATCAGGCATTAACGTTAAACCACAGGCCTACAGTCTCAAATAAGAGTAGTTTTACACATTCGATGGGGGTATTGTGTGATTAGCAGTTTGTGTGCGAGAAGGCCTATGTTAACGCACCTGCTCGCGTATTGTTCATATTAATTATGCGATCGTTGGCTTTAATACACACGTACCCGCTTAACAGTGTATCAAACATATTTAAGATTACCGTGTAGACATTGAACTATTGTGTTAAACCCTGCATAACATGTGCAAACATCGCCACCTTGCGTTACAATCGAGAACCTGTTTGGAAAACAATCGGCCCTTGTCCGAGTTCTACGGACATGCGTAGCCCATCCAACCATGAATAAAGGCAATAAAGTGCACGTGTCGATTTCAATACATGATATCATGTTTTTTTTTTGTTTTTTTAATAATAACAGCTTGGAAGATTGTTGTAGCTGCAGTTCTATAACAACAACAACAACAACAAAAATAGTTTTTAGGCTGTGCTTTGAATCCATGTGTCTTTCGGTGGAGACAACGCGAAGCTGAATGTCTGCAGTTCTGTTGTGATGCGCATATCAACCCAGACGGGGTCTGACGATGCTGCATGGGAGAGCAGGCGTGTGCGTGCTCTGCCCTGCGGCGTGCACAGGAGCAATCTGGATTTGACGGTTCACACTCGCCCAGCAGTCAGGGCCTGTGACCATCCAGGACTCTGTGATCATCTATGACTTTGCTTGCCGGTGCAACGTCCACCTCGCCCTATGCATGCGGAAAAAATATGAATATTAATTTCATATGAGAAATAATGGACGTGTCTGAAATAGAGTCTGGCCAGATAACATCAGTGTAGCATTCGAGGGTGTCTCTTACAAAGAAATGTGTCTGAGAATGATGGCCTGAATTGGT
>JAOPUI010000133.1:3527290-3530764 GCA_027123135.1 Urophycis floridana | reverse complement strand
CATCAGCCCCGCCCCCCGGCCGCCGCCCACCTTGGCGCGCAGCGAGCCCTGGGCGGGCGGCAGGCGGCTGCACACGCAGCACGCCCCGAAGAAGGAGAAGGCCACCAGCAGCAGGATGGGGCCGATGACGATGGGCGGGTTGCCCGAGGGCAGCAGGGTGCTGAAGGCGAAGGCCCCCACCAGGGTGATGTTCATGCCCGCCAGCATGATGCACAGGCCGCAGGCACAGCACAGCGCCGGGGAGGGCAGGCCGTGGGGCCGGGAAGTCCTCCGCTTCCTGGCCGCCGTCGGTGTCGCCGTCGACCCCTTCTTGGGGACGGGGGTGTTCCTATCGCTGATCACCATGTTGGTTTTTCCAACCGCAACACACGTCTCTAGTGTTGTCCTCTCTCTGGGACTCTAGTGTTGTCCTCCCTCTGGGACTCTAGTGTTGTCCTCTCTCTGGGACTCTAGTGTTGTCCTCTCTGGGTCTCTAGTGTTGTCCTCTCTGGGTCTCTAGTGTTGTCTCTGGGTCTCTACGGTTGTTCGGGATGGGTCTCTAGTGTTCTCCTGGCTGTGTCTCTAGTGTTCTCCTGGCTTGGTCTCTAGTGTTCTCCTGGCTGAGTCTGTCAAGTTCTTCTAACTGGCTCTCAGCAGAATGATGAAATGACAATGCATTGGAAACAATGAGATCTAAAAAAAAAAAAAAGAAAGAAAGGGAAAAAAAGGCATTTCAACATGACACTCTCTTGTAAATTCCATGATTAACTGACAGCAGACGCTAGCAGCCAGGTACAGAGCATAATTCTCACTTCTTTTTTAGTCAGCCTACATCCCCTATTAACATTTCTCACAGACTCCGCTCTACTCATTCTGCTACAGGTACTTATATCATGTCTTTCAATATAACAGGCACTACACATCTGGCTCTGTATGATCAAACGTTTGAGTAGAATGACATATTACTGCGATCCATTCGTCATTCCAGTCATTCACACATGCTATGTATTTCATATAGATATGATAAAGTCCAATAGTTTAAATCAACAGTGAGATTCTCTTCCATGGTTTTCTGTGGGTATGACATAAGAGCACAAAGCACCTGTTTCATTTACGGCTCGCCACAGTTGAACAACATCTAGCTTTAGTCTATGTGCTAAATTACCCAATGGTTGCAAAATACAAACAGAAAACGCCTCTACAGTAATATCATTACAGTAGAGGCGAATGAACAATACGTTAACGACCAACGACGGCGCACAATATGTGCCAGGTATTATTTGTTATTACCGTTACGAAGAACATGAACATAAAACTTACCTCGCGACGACGTCTCCCACTTCTTAGCAGAGTTAAGATGTGTGTTCCAGGATTGTTCAATTAAAACCCTGGCCTAATGGAGGGGTTCACGTGGGGGTTCAGCACCGAACAGGCGACGTGCATCACGCTTGTGTCTTCTTGGTAAATGACGAGCGTCGGGAACCCCATTTGTCTCACGTCCACAGAGAATTCGGGGTAAGAAGACGGCTCGACTCGAAGCACCTTTGCCGGCGGGGGGAATTACTACAACTAGAGATGACATCCGGACTATTCGTCTTAGATCTGATGAGGCTATATAGCGCTGCAACGGTATGCGCTGATTCGGAGCGAATGACACGCAACACGGAGCGGAAGGTTGGCTGTACAGACGAGAACGACCCAGCTGTGGTATCTGCTACATCTGGAGGTATACGGTCGGATCGGGTTGTGTAACACCCACACCACAATGATTTGAAACCCCTCCCGCTTTTAATTGGTAGATCGTTGGACGAGTGTCCTGCTCGACCCGTCAATCACTCAAACCCCCTGAAGTCGCGCGTGGAAGCCGAATAACAAACCCGTTCTAGTATGCACGCTCTGAGTCAAAGGGGCGCAGATTGAAGGTGATGCTCCTATATGGGGCCCCTAGTGGACAACTGTTGCCGGTCAAACTCCACCGATGTATGGCATCTTCACACCTGTTTAGATCTACCCCTCGATCTCTCCCTCTATCTAGTTACCCATCTATCTGTTTATCTAGCCGTCCACCGACCCACCCAACTAGCTGTCTGTCTGTATGTCTGTCTGTGTATTCTATTTATTACAGAGTCCAACAATTATGGACATTTAATCTTTGTTTTAATTCCAAAAGGTTTAACCTTACAAAGACAAAATGCAAGAGTTCATCATCATCATCATCATCAACAACAACAACAACAACAACAACAACAACTACAACAACAACAACAACAACAACAACAACAACAACAACAACAACAACAACAACAACAACAACAACAACAACAGACCAGAAGAAAATATGTTTTGCCAACCCACGTAAACATGTAATGGCAATTTGCCTCTTTGTGCATATTTTATTGTGTGTGGGCGTAAGTGTGTTTGTGTGGGTGTGTTTGTGTGGGGGTGCATGTGTGTGTGTGTGTGTGCGCATGGCCTGACTGTGTAAATACATTATGGCAATTTGCCTGTTGGTG
The DNA here is from genome assembly GCA_027123135.1 of Urophycis floridana. Classification (NCBI taxonomy): domain Eukaryota; kingdom Metazoa; phylum Chordata; class Actinopteri; order Gadiformes; family Phycidae; genus Urophycis; species Urophycis floridana. The sequence continues at coordinate 3,528,272 of JAOPUI010000133.1, read as the reverse complement.
TTATTTGACTACGTGTGCGTGTGGGCATGTGCATGTGTGTTCACGTGAGCGTTTGTATGTCTGTGTGTGTGTGTGTGTGTCAAGTTCTCTCTATAATGACTTGATGAATGATGAATAATGTTGAAAGTCCATTCCTCACTTAATCACCATAGTAATTTCCCAATTGGTGTATGAGTGCCGGCCGTGGTGAGAAAAGATGGACAGAGATGGGCTGTCACTAGGGTCAATAGAAAGTGTAAAACCACTGGACATTTGCCAATCAATTAATGGATCTCCTGATTTATCCTATTTATATTTCATGAGGCCATATGAATATATTATGTGGATGTCAACACTATGGCCGTCATCACCAAAGTGTGTGCTCCTGGTTTGCAAGAGAACCCCTTATGGACTGAGTGATTACAGCCAAGGGAAGGTTAATTATGGTTGTCATAGTATCCATATGTATGTGTGTGTGTGTGGGGGGGGGGATCACGGCAGGTCCTGTTCAGAAGCCGACTGCTTGAATTTCCTCCTGGACAGGATGTCAGGCACATCAGAGGACGTCCTGAAACAAAGCACAATGTGTGATAGCCATGTCCATTAGCGTGAAGTGTAGTGTGTGTGTGTGTGTGTGTGTGTGTGTGTGTCTGACATGCATTTGGAGATCTTCAATCAACGTGTTCTGAAATGTATTCACAAAAAAAATATTCGGTTTCATTTGACAAAGGATAAAATTTGTAGTAAAGTAAAACATTTTTAGTCAGAGTAACTCCCTAACAGTGCAAGATAAAATTAGATAGATGATTGATAACAATGTTGTAAGAGTTTAACTATAGCTCAACCATGTCGAGCTTATTCGCTTCAGGGCTATATGAAACCAGACGCGGTAGAAACAGCATTTAGAACATATCTCATTAGCAACTGTAACTGGGCTGTACAATTTATACGAAGGGTTCATTCAGATTTACAGGATTAAAGTGCCAAGAATGACAGTTGGTTG
>JAOPUI010000133.1:3519790-3522290 GCA_027123135.1 Urophycis floridana | reverse complement strand
AGATGGAGAGAGGGGGAAGAGCGATAGGAAGAGGAGAGAGCGATGGAGACGGAGAGACAGGAGGCAATGGGAGAGAGAGGTAGAGACTGAGAGGGGAGAAGGGGCGAAGAGAGAGGTGCAACGAGAGGGGAGGGAGATGGGGAGAGAGGAAGTAGATGGAGACAGAAGGAAGAGCAAGAGAGGGGGGGGGGGAGAGGAGAGAGATGAGGAGAGATATGGAGACAGAGAGGTGAGAGAGAGGGGAGAGGGAGATGGAGATGGAGCGAGAGAGCAAATGAGGATGAAAGTGTGTGAGCTAGAAAGTATGCACTACTTGTGTGATGTGTCTGTGTGAAGGGAATGTGTAATGAAAGGTTCACAGACTCTTCTGCGGTGGGGGCTGGAGGCCATCCACAAAGGCCTGCGGTTGCCTAGGAATACTATATCCATGGCAACAGAGAAAATACACAGGATTAACTCTGGGGTGTAGAGAAACAGATGAAGTTAGTACCACCATAGACAGGTTGCCTTTTCAACTCGCAAACTTTGAAAGATCTTTAATAATGTATTGATGTGTGTGTCTCTGTGTGTGTGTGTGTGTGTGTGCATGTTTAACTCTCTATCTACAAAGAGTGATTCGTTTCGCACATGGGCATCAGCCGTTAATGGCAAATCACCTCTACCCTCAGGGCAAGGCCTTTACCACACACGCTGCCCTCGGTAAGCACAGACAATCATAAAAGACTGGGACTCTTCGCATTGCTGCCATACGGTAGACATTACTGGGGTAGACGTTACTGGGGCATTCACGCGCGGACGACTTGAATCACAAACAGTTTTCTCCCCCAGGCCATCAGGCTTCTCGACCAGCAACACTGAATCATATTGATCACATTGATCACAAGGAAATTAACATATTACACACGCTCTGGTCACTTGTACATTTAATGTACATTCCCTTAATGTGTATGTACATATTGATTGAGACACTTCCACTTCATATTCATAATATGGAATATGTATATATATTCTTACTGTCATACTGTTAAATATATTTTTGAGCTTATTTTGACTTTACTTGTTTGATTTCTCCTTCTATGTATCTGTTGCATGCCATGTCACAAGGAAGTTCACTGTTCGTAATAATATATAGATTGCTGGGCCAATCCTGGTTTTTATATATATATAACTTCATGTTATCACCTCAGAGTCAGAATGCATATGGTGTCTTATACTACTATGAATGTTACTTGCCTTTAAGTTGAACATTGAAATGCAATTGCTTTGACCTTGTACAGAAGCTTAGTTTATGTGTCAAGCATTCAACAGCAAAAGCAAATACACGGAATGACTGACACAAGCTGAAACAAATAAATACCATTAGTGCGAGAAGATCAGAAAAACATTGCCTTCTTGTGGCTTGAAATGGTAATGGTTCATATTTTATTTAGTATGAGACTGTGACTGTTTACAAACCTTAAATATGAACATAAAACCTAGCTACGCTCAGTGTTCAATGAGTACAACGTGAATAATTTGTCGTGGGGGTGAACATCATCAACATGAACAAATAATGTCACATTTTGTTGAACAAAAGATGATTTGCGTTGGCCGGGAATCGAACCCGGGTCAACTGCTTGGAAGGCAGCTATGCTCACCACTATACCACCAACGCTATGTAAATCCCTTATAAAGATACAAAGACCGGCATTGGTCGATCATCAATAACATTTTGCAATTTCTTAGAATAGTGATTCTACAAATGAATCCAAAAAGAAATACAACGATATATTATTCCATGGCTGAATACGTAAACAAATAGATACATAAACAAATAGATACATAAATGCATGCTTTGCATGGACACAGCTGATACAGTCGCATGAGCACCAGCCAACACACACGTTGTGGAATTCCGTTAGGAGTATTAAGATAATACAGAATGATTAAACACAGTAGTACAGGGCTTACCCCATTGGGTAACAGCGTTATCCTAAATTTATCCAACCTTGTATATAAACTGTATCTGCAAGCTAATACCCAAACCCAAATTCTTAAACCTAATACCTCAAGTTAACCATCTAACTGTCCTTACAAACCTTATACCTGAACTGCGAACCATCTGCGGCCGAAAATAAAATTATTTTCCGTAAACAGACGCATACAAACAAACGGTCAAAGTGCAAGTACAAAAAGATGACCCCGACGTGATTTGAACACGCAACCTTCTGATCTGGAGTCAGACGCGCTACCGTTGCGCCACGAGGTCCGTATAAAGGAAGTCGTGTATTAGATTTAAATATCTATTTCTCTGGACATGTTATTTTAGGGGTTTCTTGCTGACTGTTCTCTTCGTTGTCACCGGCCGGTTAGCTCAGTTGGTTAGAGCGTGGTGCTAATAACGCCAAGGTCGCGGGTTCGATACCCGTACTGGCCAGAACCTTTTCGTCCCGCTACTCATAAATTCTTATTTCGTGTCGTTATATAGGTTACCGCCTGCTCTCTCTAGTCCAGTGCATCT
>JAOPUI010000133.1:3232328-3245545 GCA_027123135.1 Urophycis floridana | reverse complement strand
CTGGCCACCGCAGACTGGTAGACCATCCGTAGCAGCCTGGTGCACACAATGAAAGATGACAGATGGACAGTGGTTATCAATGAGATGAACAGACCTAAGATGACAATGGCTAGAAAACAGTCTGGGGTGTGTGGTGTGGTATACAAATCCAATATCTGGTGGTGCTGTCGCTTCCGAGAGCTGGGAGCGGGTGGTTGAGGTATTGTAGAGCCTGATAGCTGATGGGATGAAAGCTACACGTATTACAAAATGACACATACATGGCATAAACGACTTAAGACATAGCTTTGTAGTAAGTTGAGATACAGGAATACTGAACTACAAGTAACTGATACAACAATCTTGCAATATTGAGTCATAATAATTACGGAATTCAATATGTATGATTAAACTAACTAATTGCTGTTGAGTACAATAGCTGGTGCTCATACTTATAATTATGTTAGCCTACGTTGTTGTTACTACTTTGGTCATGGTCATTGTAGCCTACTTTTAGGCTGCCTAGGCTACGTGTAGCTAGCTAGCGTGTACAACTAATGTTTTCAGGACAATGGCAACGCTATTACAAATGCTTACCACAGGCAATATAATCTTACCTTGTATAAAAGCGTATGTCCTCATCGGACCCAGCAAATCGTTTCAGACCAAAGCGGTGTATGATCTTTGTCTGCTCCAATTGCTTCTGTAAATATTCGACCTCCCTCTTTAACTCCTCGTTTTCATGTAAAACCATGTCCACAGCTGCAGCTTCGGGTACTGAACAATAATCATGTCCAGTCCTCTCCACATCAAAGTCCATAACTTGGTCTACATCCGAGTCAGGATCAGGGGTCAGCGGTCTCTCTCTACGTTCCCAAACACTCAACATCGGCGGCTGCTCTTGGTAACGGTTCCAATCAAAAAGTGTCGGGAAGACACCTTTTTTCAGACGTTTCAGACGAGTCCCTTCCGTAAAGTCATCCGGACAGAAAAGAACACTACACACCTTTGTGTTTTTCTTGACTTGGAAGTCATCTCTCCTGATCTGAACGATCCACTTTTTCCTAAGATCCTCTTCCACTGGAAATGAATGGAAACTTACAGTCGAGTTGTATCTTGCGGACACAACGCACAACGGCACACAACAATGTTCTGATCTGGGTCGCATTAGCTTTTGGTATCGGAAAACCCTTTCCAGTGTTAAGCTGCCAAAACGATATGAACTGTAAACAACTAGAAATGTTTGTCACTGTTGGTTAAGTTTCGCGCCAGAGGTTATCGCGTGGGTTAGAGTCAGATGTAAATACAGAAACCGGAAGCGGTTTGCCCAGTAGAGAGTATAGTAGGAAACACGTCACAATCGCCGCCGCATACGTCTGAAAATCTGCGCACTTATGGTGAACTACGTACTACGTTTAAAGGTTTGGTAGGTGATCTTTTTCTGGAACATTTTTTAACATATTGCTTGAAGTACTCTTCACACCCCCATTGCAACCAATTAATTAAAAGTTTTGACACAAAAATTAAATGTTTTAGTGGCCTCTAGAACGACAAATCCAGGAAAAACACTATCCAATCATACTGAACGGACTGCTCAAAACGATTGGATTCTGATGCGTCTATCAAACTGCAATCTGCTCCTCCCTCCCCCTGTGCGCGTACCCGTCTTTGTAAACGAATTGTGCATGCCCAGAAGCTTGGCAGGAAGCTAAACTAGAGCCAGCTTGGCTAGCACCTACCATTATTGCAGAAGAAGAAGACGACGTAGCATTATTAAACGTATAGTTAGCATTTGAACGACTATTTGAACATTATAGCAGAAAAGGTGCCAACAATGGGCCGAAAACGAAAGACGGTGTTTGAGAAGGCTACTGCCAAAAAAAAGGCAGAAGAAGACAGAGGCAAGACCCGAGTGGCCATCGGTGCTGCTGCATTTGTTCGATGGCGTCAGCTAAAGGACCAGCAAGGGCTGCGAACGGATGCCATGGTGGCCCAATTTCTACTGGATAGGTAAGATTACATTATGTCTTTGTAATGTTTGAGAGCACTTATTATTGCTTTAGGACAATATGTTGTCGTTTCTTACAAGTATCCAGCCAATGAGAGGATAAAACGATATATGTTTTCAACCTTTTTTGAGCCATGGTACATTTTTTTTCATTTAAAAAATCACGAGGCACACCACCAACCAAAAATGTTAAACAAATGATAATCTGTAGCCGCCAATTCGCTCACTGCTGCCATCTAGTGATAAGGGATCATATTACATGATTACTCTGCCAGTCACTACTACAGCACAGACACTCGACAATGGCATATTATCGGCAGATAATAATTAATTCGTTTTCAAAAAATATTTTTAGACCAATTAGGTGAAATTGGATAATAACGGCACACTAGTTGAAAAACACTGGACGAAGTGCCAGTGCACCGGAAGACCAACCAGAAGAAAAGAGCGGAAGTGGTTGATGGCCATCCATGCAGGCTCCACAAATGGCGGATCATAGTTATTATTTAGCAGAAGAAAAATCACGAGAGCGTGAATGCTCTCCGTCCACGAAACGAAAACATGAAGAGGCTAAACGAAATCGGGACAAGCGACGGCAGAGAACAAGGATAAACATTGGTGTGGCCTTTCCCAAATGGAAATTGCTGAGGAGGGAAAAATGTTTTCAGACTGACGCCGAAGTTGCCTGTTTTCTGCTGGACAGGTAATTTAGGCTACACGCGTTGAAATGCTATTGGGAAGCACCTACTCAACCACACCACTAGATGTCACTAAACCCTACACCATAAAACGTATCACTCGCTGAGCGTAAAACCATAACTTTCGAATAGGAAACTATCAGCTTTCGTTTCCCCAGTCGTTTAATTTAATGTCATGCTTTGTATTACACTATATTGTATTACAAAATATTTGATATATGTATAGTAAGCCAATGCTATGCTATACAGTAGGCTTTATTGCTATGCTTACAAGTGTGCAATTGGCCAACACCGCTTCAAGTCAAATGTCTCGATCTAGTGGAGTTAATTTGGAAACTCGTGATGGCGTCCCAGGTAGTGTAGGCATATTGAGCAGACCCCAGTCCGCATCACATATTCAATGTGTGACCTATGTCAAAATCCTAAATAACAACTCGTATTAGGGCTGGGGGATATTTTGTCATTTGGATTTCTCAACTGCACCGGTTTATGGATAATTGAGATTCATACTCCGGTACAGTAGGTGGCAGTATATTCACCTTTTATGTGCTGTATGATATTATTAAGGAATAACGAAGAAGATGCGTAAGAGGGAGAAGAAGACAAAACAAAACAAAAAAATCAACATGGCGGGCTAAGTACTACCCCTGTTGTTCTCTCTATGGTTATGATAACCAGGCGCAGTTTTAAAGATGCTGTAGATAAGTTTTAAGTTTAATGTAATTTGTTAGAAATGTCACTGCCACCCGATCATTTATTAGTGGGCGAAATGCTCTGTGTGAATATATGTTCTGATTGACCGCGTTTGTCCCTCAAGGGGACAATTTAGATTTTGACCGCTCCCGGCTAATTTCAGACGTGAGGCCCCAGGCAAGAAAGGCCCTTATTGGTTAGGGGACTCCTTTTACCTGTCATTCACAAACCCGCACACGGCGTTGTCACAGCACTATCCCAGCCCCACCACAGCTGTTGAATACACTTCTCAATGGCGGAGGAACGGCTAAATAAAATTCCAATTGCACCTTTACCAACTACAGCGTATACAGCAAAGCAACCAAAGAAAAGAAAGGCAAAAACCGAAAAACACATTGGGAAGAAAAGGGAAACCGATAGAGCCAGGAATAAAACAAGGGTCAACATTGGTGTAGCTTTTCAGCGATGGCGAGAGCTAATGGAGTTGAAGGGGATGAAGAGTGATTCCCAAATGGCTCTTTTTCTACTGGACAGGTAAATTGCTATTTTTACTTTGGATGTGTCATAAAACTAGACGGTTTTTTTCAGACTTGTTAGTGTTTATGCTTGAAATGGACTATAGACTCCAGGCACCCACGTTGCATTGTGGGTGTTTTTGAATGACATCAGTATTACAATATATGTTGCTTTTGCAAAGGGCCATCAAGATCACGTGACAATGACATCTTTGATACTGTGGTTCTGCCTTGGATGTTTTGGGCTCACCTATTCACCTACTCCAATTTACCCCTTGTTTTTTCACACATGCACACAAGGCTTCAGCACAGCACTGTAACAAACTGGCGTATAGAAACACAAAATATTTGACTTCATATGTTTGGCCTTGTCCAAGTCAGATGACATGGTACTGATGACACAGCAGGGTTGCTGCAGAAACTACTTACTAGCAAATTGTACTTGCAGTTCTCTTGAAAAGCCTTGCATTAATTCTGTCTATTGCTGTCCCGCAGAAATGCGTTTCTCATTGTAACAATGTATGTTTTGCAGTTATGAAAACAAACAGACATTCACCTCTTATACATGTGGACTGGCGACGGGAATGCGAGCTAACCTGGTTTCCACCATCGATGAAGATTCTCTGTCAGACGGGTGAGAATAATGACTATGAATAAATGACTATCAGGCTAAACTTTGCAGGACATATTTGTTATTTTATGATTATGAAGTATTTATTTTTTTATATTTTCATACCGATTATGAGCGTTTCTCTGTGAATCAGACCTAGTTGGGCCAAAGAGTAGCTCCTTTGTTGAGCCATGCTGAGTCAAAATCTTGCTCTTTTCTGGTCTCTCTTTTCTCTCAAATCTTGAGATATTGCAGCTTTCAAATATCTTGTGTAGACTATCATGTTTACAATCACTAACAACCAATAACTCACAAAGTGAGTTAAATACCAGTATGTCACAAAGCACACACATATTTATTAACAAACAACTGGAGGAGGCTATTAAACAAAAATGAAAACCAAATGTCCTATGTCCAAATGCAACTACAAACCTACTTCTTTGTGACTAGCTGAGGCAGAATGTCAAATATGATGCAACAGTGCATGACATTTGATTGTTTTGTATTTTATGAGTTGATGGTTTGTCTCTCTTGAATTTGCAATTGATTGTTTTATTGCAGTAGGTATTTTTTTTTACATGCAGACTTTGAGATATTGCACTTGGGTGTGAAAGAAAACTAGGTCAACTTCTTATCTCACTGCCACTCTCGCAGTATGGGACAAACTGGCCCATTTATAATAAGAACGGTCTGGTCCTTACCCGATAGCCAGAATGCTTTTTTTTTTGGTACACACCATCCAATGGCATTCATATCCATGGGACTGATGGGACTAGTCCACACTGTGCCGCCATCTGTTGGCCAAAGGACCACATTGCACCCAAAATCAATTGATTCAGAGATGCTTTCTCATTGACTGTCAGGATTTTGCTTTGACAGGCCGCGCAATTATTTTTATTTTCAATGTAGGAAATCCTGGAAGTTGCATCCTGCTAAAACTTTGATGCGATGTCGATGATGCAACATGCAAGCAAATCGCATCTGAACATTCTGAATTGCTTAATGCGGAACCACTGTCACATTTACGTGGCATTACCATAATAAGGTAATGCCACATAAATGTTTATATTATACTATTACTAACTACTACGCAGTTACCGCTATACCTTAGATTTAAATTGCAGCATGCATTTACGTACCATTTTCCATTTTTTTCCACATGGCTTGTGGTTGCAGCTCTAAGTTGGAGAAGCTCCCTGATGGTTCACTCTATGTGGTAAAACGACGTGACCTTCCGTGTGACAAGGAGACCCAGGAGGACAAACCGATGGCTGAAGATCTGCACCGGGCGACAACCAACATGGTAGTGCTTTTCAGTGATACAGCGAGTGAAAACGTCTATTGCAGCAACCATATTTCAGTTAGTGTGGCCTCTTTACGCCAGAGCAGTTGAGAGGAATTGCTTCTTTCTTTCATGGTTTTTCCGATCTTTGTGATGCTTTCATACAATTACAACATTGCTATCCAGCAATTGGTCTGTGTGTGTATATATAATATACATGTTTAGGTGTGCGTAGATATGAATCGCTAATGTCCCTCATCTATATCTTGCAGACTTGTGAAGAAGGCTGCACCGAAATAACCTTTGACGTATCGGAGATTAACTTTGCTACTGATGATGATAGCAGTTGTACAAATCAAGATGAGGAGCAGGAGGACGACGAGGAGGAAGAAGAAGAAGAAGAGGAGGAAGAGGAAGAGACTGATGGCTCAGATCCAGAATGGTGTAAGGGCCGCCCTAATTCTAAACAACTGGAGAAACATATCCCTGAGGAAACGGAACTTGATTTGGATTCTAAAGTGCATAGAAAGGTCCGCGAGCTTTGTCCGGAATGTGGCGTGCATTTTAACGCGGCCAAAACGCACACGTGCGAGTACAAAATCAAGAAATTCCCCTGCAACATTTGTGGCAAGCGGTGCAAGGACGCGGGGGCCCTCAAAAGCCACAGCAGGGTCCACGAGGCGGGCTACGAGCACCTCTGCAAGTTCTGCATGGCGCCCTTTAATACGAGGCTCGATAAAATGGCCCACCAGAGAGCCCACGTCATCACGCCAAGGCCCTACGAATGCCCTGACTGCGCGATGACGTTTGCCAAGCTCCGCGAGCGCAATTTACACTTGAAAGGACACCGGGGCCAAAATGTTTCGTGTCCCCATTGCCCTTTGGTCTTCCCGACGGCCCACTGCGTCAAGAGACACATGGTGGTGCACACCGGCGTGAAGCCCTTTGTGTGCGAGTTCTGCTGTCGTTCCTTCAACCAGCCGGGCCACCTCACATCCCACCTTCGCCTGCACACCGGGGAGAAGCCGTACCGGTGCAAGCACTGTGACAAGAGCTTCAACCACAACGTGAGCCTGAAGAGTCACGTGACGCGGTACCACAAGGAGGTGCCCGACACGGGGCCCCGGGGGGAGGCGCGGGAGGAGAAGACGCGCCGAGCTGGGATGGAGGAGGAGGAGGAGAAGGAGGAGGTCACCGAGAAGGACGTGAGCACCGGAGACACGGAGGACACGGGCGGGGATGTCATCGACGGAGACCCCGAGCTGAAACAAGAACCGAAGCGGTTCAAAAAGACTTATTATAGGTCCATGGGTAGACCCAAAGGAAGGCCCAAAAGAAAGGCTTCCACCAGGGAGACAAACTCCATTCCTGCTGTGCAGGGGGACGTCCCGCACCCAACCACGTTGGCTGAGACGTCAGAGGAGGGCCGCTCGAGGACAGCCTCTTCGAAAAACATTGACGGCGATCGCAGTGACGGGGATCCGACCTCTGAATTTACAGAGGAGGACGAGGCGGAGGAGACCAAGGGAACAAGGGAGAGCAAGTGGAAAGCCGGAAAGAGACCGAGGTCTTTATGCACTGCAGAGGATGGTTTCGGGAGCGACTCTGACAGTGACCCTGCAGAGGAGGAGGCTAAAGAGAGACAGACGAGGACTCAAAAGGCAGGAAATGTAGGAGGACGTAGAGTAAGGCCAAGGATCCAGTAGTAATCTAGTAGTCTGACAGTCATGTTTTCAAAATGTCTACAGGAAAACCTTGCCTGAACAAGATGTGCCTGAGCTGAGTGGGTCTAACCCAGTGGGTATCTCTGTTTAGACTAGATTGACAGCAGTGACAAGAGTATTGCTATTCCACACATCATATGAATGTTGGAAGGGATGTGAGATGTATTGTCAAAGCTCAAGAAGAAATTGTTCTTGTGTATTCAAGTTTATCAAACAAGTTGAAGCTTAGAATGTTTGTTTCATTGGGTAGTCATCCTGACACTGCAAATATAAAGATAACACTTCATTAGAATTGGTTCTCACTTTTCACTGGCCAGCCTCACGCAGGTTTGCATCCTCGGCTAATGAACAGGGTGAAAGTCTGTAGCAGATTGATTGGAGACTTATTGTCTTGGCGTTACTGAGCTGGACGTTATGTGATGCAGCGTGCCCACCTCTTTGGTCCTAAGGTTTGATAAGATAAGATAAGATATTCCTTTATTAATCCCCCTTAGGAGAAATTCACAGTGACCAGCAGTACAGGGGATAGATGTGCAGTAAGAGCCTGGCTAAAGTCAAATAATAAACAATAAATTAAATTAAATACGAGCTCTTAAGTCAGGTCGGGTCGATGCCCCCTACATAAGTGTTGGTGTTGCATTCTGTTCCGTCATGTCCAAGTGAATGTTTGATCTACGGAGGAACTTTAGAGAAACAAGTCTAGCAGCATTTTGACCTCTAAAAATAAAACTGTCTAACTATATTTACTTGGGGCTCCAACCTGCACATTGCTTTTCAACAAAAAATGCTTTGATACCAAATAACTTTATTTTACTGACTATCCCTACCTTGAAGGTTCTGTCACCATATCCATCTTACAAATGCAAACAAGATTATTAGATAATTGAGGAAATACTAAATGCTATTAAATCTTAATTGGATCTGGTGATGTCAGTTTGATATTGTAAACTTTATTTGTTACTGAAAGTAAAACCTAACTTCTGTAACATTGGTCTATTGATTTCTTCATGGACAGTCTTTTGTGGTGTCTGCAAGTGAAACCTTTTAAGTGATGCTAATTTGAGAAAAGTGGTGTTAAATTGTTCAAGTCAAACGGTATGGTCACATAATTTTTTGTGGTTAAAAAAAACTGATTTATCATTTCATCAAGTCAGCGCAAGATGTGAAATATTTTCTCGAATGTAGTATGTTCTAAACACTGGTTGCCTTGCATGTTTGTAATCAAATAATTTGTAGCAATGCATTTTATGCCATCAGAAAATCAGTGTGATACATTGTATAGTTGCATATTTGATATAAACAATAGAAAAGGTCTGTCTGAACAGAGCTTTGGCTGCTCTTAATTCCTGTTGCAGAGAACCCATGTCTAGGTTCACTGCCTCATTTGGTACTATTTACAAATACCGCTGTGACACACTACCAAATCTACATTACAGGTTTTAATCATACAGCATTGTTTTACAACACCATCTTTATGAATGGGCGGATGTTAGGTAATATTGTAAAGCGCTATATAAATGTAGTCCATTTACCATTCTTTTTTATAGCTTGAAACCAAAAGTTCAGTCCTCTTAAGCATAGCAACATAGCCCAAAACTCCTCTTCAACTAACCACGTGGCTGTTGAAAAAGGAATGGCTTTCTTAGACTTTTCTAATTGCCTAAGACTCTTTGCCTAAGTATTCAACTCTTGAGAGCTCATTGGGTTGTACCAAGGGGCATTACCACAACTGATTTATTCTCACCTTCTTTGGCCTTCTGCTGCTAGATAAGTATATAATGTTGACTTCTACTTTATATTTAAAGTTTTTGCTGATTTACATCAGTGACATTAACCGTGAAGCTATCTCGGCTCCAGCATGTTATTGAAGAACCTCTGGGGGGAGAAGGAAGAGGATGGGCCGGGAGCCTTGAAACGCAAGGGGCTGAGTTACGACTTGTTTACTACACTGCTCAAAAAATTTAAGGGAACACAATCATTGCAATGTAACTACAAGTCAATCACACTTCTAGGATATCAACCTGTCCAGTTAGGAAGCAACACTGATAGTGAATCAATTTTACCAGCTGTTGTGCAAATGAAACAGACAACAGGTGGAAATGAGAGGCAATTTGCAAGACAACCCCTATAAAGGAATGGTTCTGCAGGTGGTGACCGCAGACCATTTTACTGTCCTCATCCTTTCTGGCTGATTTTACTTTTGCATTTTGCCAGTGCCCTCACCACTAGAGGTAGCATGAGGCGGTGTCTGCAATCCACATAATTTGCTCAGGTAGTGCAGTTCATCCAGGATGGCACATCAATGCGCGCTGTGGCAAGAGGGTTTGCTGTTTCTCCCAGCACAGTGTCAACAGCATGGAGGAGATCCCAGGAGACGTGGAGGGGGCAGTAGGAGGTCAACAACCCAGCAGCAGGACCGCTATCTGGTCCTTTGTGCAAGGAGGAACAGGAGGAGCACTGCCAGAGCCCTACAAAATGACCTCCAGCAGGCCACTAATGTGCATGTTTGTATCATGTGTCCGTATTAAAATCTTTAATAATAATTATAATAATAAATAATGAAAATGTTCGTCAGCAAGGTTTCAAAACCTTTTTTTTATGCTTTTCAACAGAAACTTCCACCTATTGATGAGCTGCTGCTCCTCCTGATGCATCTGTCAGCCGGTTTACCTCTCAGGACCTTGCAGAGAGGTGCAGTATCCACCGCAGCACTGCCACTCGGATTCCTGCATTGCCTGCTGGGAAGCCAGCGTCTGTGGTAGTCAGTTACCTGAAGTAGTCAGAGCTCACCGACCACCTGAGTTTTCTGCATTTGCTGACACACAGGTGGTGCTTGATTGCACAGCACTTCTGCCAAACACCCTCTTCTCTTCTCCTGCAGAGTGAAGAGTTTTCAAGCTACAAGTCACATACAACATTCAAGGCAGTGATTGGCATGGCTCCCCATGGTGACATTACCTTTGTGTCAGGGCTATATGTGGGATCCATGAGTGATCGGGACATTTTTAAGTGTTCTGGAATTGCAAAGCTGCTGCAGCCAGAGATGGCAATCACGGTGGACAAAGGTTTCTTGGTTGACAGCCTTACTGGATGTAAGGTGTACTGACCCGCCTTTCTCTCTCATAAAGAACAAATGAGTAGAGAGGATGTCAGGCAGAGACAGGCTACTGCACGTCTGAGAGTGCATGTGGAGCGGTGCATAAGGAGGGTTATAGGAAAGAAATTGTTTGAGAAAATACCTCTGACTGTATGTGGGTTGTGCAGTGTGGACTGCTTCCTGGTCAATTACCAGAATGGGCCGCTAGTAAGCAGTTGGGTGGGCAACTCAACAATGATTAAAGCTGTGTCTTGACCCTTGAAGAGTCAGCGTGTTATTGGGGTCTTTACACTACATTTTGGGTTTTACTGTCTTAAAACATAAATGAAAACACACTGGAAATGATATGAGACAATTTATAATTGAATAAGGAAATATTGCAGGGGAGAAATAAACACACATACAATCATTAACAATTTTTTTTACCACGACAAAGGTAAAAAAATAAATAATCCCCCTTCTCCCTTATAATCCCTGCCACCGCAGCGTCCCAATACGCTGCACAGGAATGTCCTCAGCAAAAACAATGAAATCCCCCCATTGCACCCTGGTGAGTAATAACTGCCCCTGGCAGTTATTGCCCCTTGCCAGGGGGTAATAACCCCTTGCCAGTAGTAGCAGCTGTGGCTGGGCTTTAATTTTAACGTGCCACTTCATGCATCTTCAGGTGGGCCTAAAGTCTACATAGCTTTTAGAATCAGATCATTTGATTTACAACAGTCCAAATTTTGGGCTCTCAGTTGGATCAAATCCAAGACCATCTGGAGAGGATCCTAGATTCCTGCAAGCATCTTGAATAAAATAACGCCATAGTCTCGCTGCTTTCTCAATCGCTCTGGTACTAGCACACAGGGAACACGGAAACGCGGAAGTAGAAACTGTTGCAGACATGGTGTTACCGGCTAGACTAATCTACCTGCGTTTCCTTCTCACGTGAGACGGTTGAATGTCAGGTGACCTACACAACGTCAATTCTAGCCGTGTTCCTGGTTAGGCGTCACTAATTACATGACTTGGATATGTCTCCCACTGCTACCCGTCACACATAAAATGTTTAAACTATTTTATTCAGTGAATGGTTATAAATGTATACCAAATGCTGGCAAGGCAGCCTTAAACTCACCACCTGGCCATTGACAATGACTTTTTATTTCAATCTCCCTTGACTTTTATAAAAAGTCATATTGTTTTCTTTGAATGTATACTGTTTTCAACCAGTCAAAAGGTTAATCTCGGAAGGACTGATAACCTCCCAGAACCATGCCCAGACTAGTTGCCAGCAGCAGGGTCCTACGGACTGGTTAACCAGGTGAACCTGTGAGGTTATAGGGTGGACCATGGACCATGCTGGAGGACGTGTGGAGAGCTTGTCAGAGCTCCTGCTTGGCAGACCTGTGGACCTGGCAACCTGAAACAAGGAAATGTGATGCACGGCGGAACTCCAATATCATTTAGATATACACAACACTGTTTAATATTCAGGAACACATAATTTTCTTTAACCTGGATTTGACTTCAAAATGAAACTTTGATTACTGAAGTAATCACAAAAACTGGGTAATTGACAGCAATGAAAGAAAAACCTTGGCAGTAAAGCATTTGTGCAATATAGTATTGCATGGTGCATATGTTAAAAGGTTATTAAGGTTACGATTCACATGTAATTACACTACATAATTGCAATGCAACTTCACTTAAAATATACTGAATCACCCTCTCCTTTGTTTGCTGATGGGTAATATTAATATTGATTTTCATTGTACCATTAACAATTCTACAAATATTTTTTTGCAGTGACATTGCAAGGGATTTATAGAAGTTATCATTTAGCATCACACACATGTATGCAGTTATAATAGCCATTAGTGTCGGTATACCGCTACAATCCAGGTGTCCAACAAAAGGAGCCCAAGGGTATTAAAACTTTGAACGAGTCTGCTCTGGGCTTGGGTGGCAGTGCATCTCACTCTCACTTTACCTCCAATATACAGGCCACCTCAGAGAGAGGCCGTTCGATCTCTTCACAGCTTATTTTTTTACACAACATGTTTTTATGCGTCATGATTAAAACAGGCAGCCGGGTCCTGGTTCCCAAACACCATGTCCACCTTCTTACACGTCTGGTTAATTCACGGTGCCAATATGTTAAAAGGTTATTACTGAGGTGGCATATGTAATTACGTTTCCTGATTTATTTCAGAAGAGTTAATCATTTAGCATTTCATAGGCCTACATGGTGGCCTTGTGCTGCTAATAAATGTTAGCACAATCGTAGCAGAGCTCAATATATTCTGAAATAATTGCAACAGACCCCACTCCCCTCTCCATGGTAACCACCTTGTCTGCAATATCTCATCGTGCCCTTTGTAAAACTTAAGAGGGCGTCTGCTGTTAATAATAATAATAATAATAATAATAATACTATTACTACTACTACTACTAATAATAATACATTTTATTTAAAAGCGCCTTTCAGGTCACTCAAGGACACTGTACAGACAGAATAAATTTAAATCACATAATGAAATATACAAATCACACGTTAAAAAAGATGGTATATGTATTATTATTATTATTATTATTATTATTATTATTATTATTATTATTATTA
>JAOPUI010000133.1:3020786-3031928 GCA_027123135.1 Urophycis floridana | reverse complement strand
CGCGAGCGAGAGAGATCCAGAGAGCGAGAGAGAGCGAGAGAGAGCGCGAGAGAGCCAGAGAGAGAGAGAGAGAGAGAGAGAGAGAGAGAGAGAGAGAGAGAGAGAGAGAGAGAGACATCAGCATGACGACCCAGAGCTCCCAGCAACATCTGGACCCAGCGGTAGCAGCATCTAACCCTATGGATACGGACATGTTGGGCGCACACGCGGTGATGGAGAGCGCACCCGACGCGTCGGCGAAAGGGAAAACCAAAGGGAACTCCGGCATGAGACGCTCCGAGAAGCCCCCGTACTCCTACATCGCCCTGATAGTGATGGCTATCCAAAGCTCGCCGACCAAGAGACTCACTCTGAGCGAGATTTACCAGTTCTTGCAGGCCCGATTCCCGTTCTTCAGGGGGTCGTATCAGGGCTGGAAAAACTCCGTAAGACACAACCTCTCCCTGAACGAGTGCTTCATGAAGCTGCCCAAGGGTCTCGGTAGACCCGGCAAGGGGCATTATTGGACCATTGATCCCGGCAGTGAGTTCATGTTCGAGGAGGGCTCGTTTCGTCGCAGACCCCGCGGATTCCGCAGGAAATGCCAGGCGCTGAAACCCATGTACAGGATGATGAACAGCTTCGGGTTCGGTCCGCCAATGCTGCAGCAAAACTTTGACTTTCAATCAACGTCTGCGTCGTTGCCCTGTCACGCCAACGCGTACAACATTGACTTCATGGGGAACACGGTGCCAAGCAACTTGGAGGCGCTCGGCGGGGGGCATCATGTCACCCACATGTCACCAAGCCCTGGGTCGTCGTATATGAATTCATGCCAGGCCACCTCTAACCCGGACTATTGCCCAGAGAGCAGTAATAGCCCGTTGCAAACACCCCCTGGAATGGTGGCCTCTTTGGACTGTCAATCCCCGTATGCCAACACCAACACGCACTGGACATCGCCTTCTGTCCCGACATATATCAAATCGCAATCGATGGCCTCGAATTCCTCCACGTATTCCGCTCTGCACTCAGGGGTGTCACCTTATTCTATTGACCAAGGCTATCTTCATCACGGCGGACGAGATGGCTCTGACATGTCAGGTATACCATGTTATTCAACTATAATATGAAATGTAATAGGCCTATAGGGCCTAGAAATCAGATTCCGCAATCAGATGGCGTGAAGCCACACCAAATTGTTGGTGGAAGCCCAAATGAAGCCACAACACATTGTTGGTGAAATTAAGCCATCAAATGTAAATAATATAGCCTATATATTTTTTAAATATAATGTTCAATAATATTACGATCTTGAACGTGAATTTAACCTCCAAAATAGACCAAATCAACTAGGCCTCAACTAACAAAATGTGTGTGTGTTATAGGCCCAGGATATTATATATTATAATGAAAATCATGAAGCTAATAATAATTACCAATTATTCTAACACTACTAAGGCTATACTACCACTACTACTAATAATAATAATCAAAATATTAAAAAATAATGATTATAGTAATAATAACAATAATAAGAATAAGAATAATAAGCTACATACATACAATCCAATACAATTAAATAATAATTGTATGATAGACTATATATAAGTAATATATAGCCACATGAAACAATGCCAACTCTTATTTCACAATTTATGTTTTGTTTAAATAGCCTAGCCTATTGATCAAAATAATGTTTATTCATAAAGCTTCACAACATGTTATTGAAGTGCTATTACAACGTAATCCATTAATTAATGTAAATAGGCCTAATAAACACAGAAAAATAACATAATAAAAAGGTGTTGGAGTAACTTGCAAATGAGCCTTTATAAAGACACTATATTTCAATAAGCACAGCTAACGGGAATAGGTCTGCGGGACTACTAACGTCTAATATTTATGTTCCTTTTCTAATGTTTTCTTTACAGTGGGGCTATCTCGGTATGCAAGCCATTCAGCGCCAGGGTGCGACAGAAAGGACTTTGTTTTAAACCTCAACGGGATCTCCTCCTTTCATCCGAGCACCAGCGGATCCTACTATCACCAGTTCCCGCACCATCACCAAAGTGTGTATCAAGACGTAAAGCCATGCCTAATGTGACACAAGAGCACAAATGGCGATCCAAAATTGTGTTCCCAAATGAACGAAACCCTCAGACTAATTTTAAGAGTCAATGTGAAACACGTTAGTAAGTGATGAACAATTGACTTCGCCTAACGAATCATTATCAAAAAGGCATACAATGGTTTTCTCATCAATGTTGGTATTTTCGCATGAATTACATTTTTTCAATGTTTTTTTTATTAAACACCATTCTGCAAATACACGTCTGCATACATACAGCTCGACCTGAATGTGTTATGTTTAAGCACTTATTTCGGTTTGATGTTCCGCGTCAATCAAATAAAGATATTTATTTTTATGTGCCTGATGACGTGAGTGCATTTTATTTCATTTATCCAGGCCTATATTATCAGATTTTTTTTTTCTTTACAAAACAAATGATTATTGGCCCAGAAGATATGTGCTATGGCACATCATTTGATTACAGGAATAGGCTATAATTCAAAGCCAGTCGACTTCATACGATAGATGATGTAGGCCTAGGAAGCATAAACACGAAGCATATATTACACCCTAAAGCATTTGATGCATTTACATGCACCAGGCTGCTCCGAAATGAATGGTTTATTTGGGTATCACTATCCGATTCAATCTTAATTTGCTTCTGCAGCTTTTGGCTGATACGTTTGGCCTAGACGGTGTAAGTAGGCTATAGGCCCACAGCAGGGGATCATCGACCAATCCAAAATATACCAGCATCCTGAAACATTTCTGACTTTGACACTCATTAACGTAGGCTATTAGAACCTCGATGCTCGCTTGCCTTTTCTGAACACACTGATTTTGCATGGATATACCGCCACCTAGTGGTGAGCATTAGGAATCATGAATCTTTGCTCCATACAGGCCAAATTGCAGACACATTCGGGAACTTTTGGTTGATTAACAACAGCTATAATGAATACATTATACCTTTCAGTATGAAATATAGGAAATTGAACTCAATATATATCAACACCTTATATGCGCATCTATCTTTATTTTTTTGACCCGATAATGAATCGGATCAGCAATTACCCTGCAGTAAATGGTCGGGTGTCCTCACCATTAACCACAACACATGTCATGTAATGATAATATAGGCTATACTCAGATGGAATACATCAACGATGTACGCCGGTTATACTGTTCACGTCAGGTGGTTCGTTTTATCGTTACTTCAACAGGCCTCCAATCCAGGCCACAGAAGACTATCCTACAAAACTACATTGTCTTTATTTTGCTTCCCTTGCAGCCTGCCCTGTGTCCGAAATAAAACGCCAGTTACTCAAAATGTGTATGCATTTCGATTCGATTACGACTCAAAATTATAATATCTTGCATATCTATTCATTTTACATTTCTCTCACATTTCAAGGTTTACAAACACGTAGGCTACTATATGCTATAATCTGTTCCCGGCGTTCATAGCCAGGATGTAGTCAATTTCATGCATCACCATTTCTTTTGCTCAAACTGGAAGACGGTGCCTCAATGTGATGGGATATTTTTAACCCCATATATATATTATTATGATTGATGTATACGTATTAGATAATACATCTACCGATATCATCTCTTATAATATAGGCCTATTAGACTGTATAATTTCATATGATATCGGGAAATAGTCATAACATAACATGTTATGTGCTCAATTTAATTATTATTTTATATTTATTGTTGTATATTGTTTATTGTTTATTTATATTTAGGCTATTGTCTGATGTTTGACTGTGCCCTTTCCGTTTCATCCTTATTCAAGATGGATTGACATCTTGCCAAAACAATAATCAACAGTTTATTTATTAATTTAGCCAATTTATTTTTATAAATTAAGCTGACACTCCAAAGCTTCATGAAAGGCCTGACCTTTATTTTCCATGGTTTTTTTTAATCGTTTGAGAGGAATTGTGATTTGAGATGTGAGTGAGATGTGTTGTATTTGTTTAATAATTTGTTTCACAGCGTTGAAGGGCTGTCCAGGGGGGGCGTTGTCGTTCCCACAGCTACTCCAAGATGTATACTAGTCGAGCTAACGCTAGGGGGCAGCAGTGTCCTTTTAAATGATGTTGTTAAGCGATTGGAGAGCCGGAAAGTCTCTCAACGTCAAGGAAAACACACCAATGATGCGTTTGTTATGATAACATGACGGTCGCCCAGAAATCTGTTATAGGCTTTTTTTCAATCGAGATGCATGTGTTTATAATTTTGAATAATACAATTAAAAAATATACATTACGTTTTGATCGAGGGTCAAACAACATCTTCTTTTCATAATAATCGACAGAGGGAGCCAAATTCCTATTTTTGACGCTCGTTCAGTTCGCGTCTATCTCATTACTGTAGGCCACAGACCCTCCCTGTCTGTCTGCCCATAACGTTGTAACTATTGTTTTTGTAGTTTATATTTTTTTGTAATCAACAATCACTCCATTAATGCTCTCTTCTACATGTATTACAATAGGCCTACATGAAAAGGTAAATAAAAATAAGCATAGGCCTCTAATTGTAGTGGAACCGTTTCTGACCACAATAATCTACAGGCCCAAATCGTGTTTAAGGTTAGGCCTCTTCTAAAATAATATAAAATATAAACAATTTTTATTGTAGCCTATGCATTCGGCTCACATCTCAAATGGCCTTATTCATAGAGTGGAGGAATAAATGCTGGTGAAAGCGAAAGGTGGTGTGGTGAAAGGGGAGTTCACCACCATATCACTAATGGGTGTCTTCGGGAGTTGTCCTGAAATATGATTGTTGATGAGAATATGTTACTGTTCCTTCACTTCAGAATAAGCGCAATATAACAAACTAATGCAACTTATGATTGTGATCGCATTCGTTTTTTGTTCCTTTTATTTTATTTATTTATTTTTTAACGTTTGTTTATTGTATTAATTTGATAATAGAGGAACCCGGGGGATGGATTTTTTTTTTTGTAGGCCACGTCCCACAAAAGAAAGGAGTAGGTTGTGGTTGTGAATTGTATAAACAGCCGAAGGCAGTGAGGAGAGTTCATGCCCTGGTCTTGTAAGAAGAAACCATCGGTGGACCAGGCCAATCCGCGGTCATTTAATTAATACGACCTGTAAGGGATTACTGCGTTATTGCGACCGTAACTTCGCCTCACAATGTGAACGTTTACCATTTTACGCAACTCGTTTTCCACAGTAGCCCCGCTTGTCTGTCTTTTACCCCTCTACGCATTTTATCCCATCAAAGTTTGATAACAGTTTAATTATAATTAATGTTACTTATATCGTGGTGCATGGGTCCAATACGGTCGCCGTGTGACAAAGTTATAAAAAAATACCATAGGAAATATTATTGGGGTCGCCTAGGCCTAAATATATTAATTTGGTGAGATGTTTTTATGATGCTGATTCATCGGCTGAAATACAAAACAAAAAACATTTCGTTTGTAATATGTTTATTACAACACTACCATTCAATATATGCCATATCAGACGCCTAACCCCCACACACGCAGTCATTTACCACCGTCGTGAGAGATTGAGACATTTTGATGAAAAACGGCAGAACGGGAGGTGTGGCCGTATCTCCATATGGCTGCTCTTTTAATCTTTTTTTTTGCTCCGAGTCAACTATCACACCTTTGACCGTTCCCAGGCCAAACTCTCCTAATTTCCCTTGTAATGAGAGATAGCACATTTGCCTGCCACCCGTCGCCGATGATGCGGAGGTCTCCGTGGTGCTTTGATGTTCCAGTGGCCTGTGGCTTTTGTTGATTGTGGGCTTTAGCATTCGGATGGCGTTATCTTATAACGTGTCGCATACATCGCTACAAACGTTGTATTTCTTTATTCACTTCTTCGCTTTTTTATTAGTGAGTTGTCTTCTTAAATTAAATATATCCAGACCTCATCTTATTATACCAAATGGGAAACATATATATTTTAATGTCCTCTTATTATTAGCCTTGGGTCGCATTTAATAACAAATTGGTGTAATTTATGGTCGACTTTAATTAAATTGATCTACCACTGTGAGTATTTTTTTTCCTGAACAATGTATGCCTTCGATTGTATAAAAACCCGAAATGTGCAGCATTTTGAAGGCCAAAATGTGATAGTGATCTGTGTCCGAGCCTCGCTCTTGAATCTAAAGTCTTGGCTGTCGTGGGGGAGTTACCAACACCTCAGGTTTCTAAAGCCCTGTGTGTGGCCACACGTTTGTTCATTTCTGCACTCCGAGGGCTGCCCGGCTTCCAATTGGACGACTCCCGTACTTTGGAGGAGGGACTTCATTGGCAGCAAAAGGGAGGAAAGAATTTAACTGCGCAAAAGTACTGTGTGGTGACGGATGCCCAAGGTAGCCTACAGAACTTTTTCAATGCGTGTTACACACAGAGATGGGACTGCTTTAAACGTTATTCAAATCCCGGGAAGCACAAAGTATTAAATACATTTCTTGGGCTCTTTTTTTTTTAAGTGAGTGAGGATAGTCGTTGTGCTTTTTGATCGGCGTTAGAGAAAAGGATTAAGTGGAGATCTCCGGCTGCGTATTTTTGGAGCGCTCTTTTCGTCGGATCGAAGTTTAAACAGCCAAGGGGTGAAGACATGCAGGCTCGCTACTCCGTCTCAAGTCCCAACTCATTGGGCGTCGTGCCTTACATTAGCAGCGACCCGAGCTACTACCGGGCCGCTGCCGGTGGAGGATACACCGGGATGCCAGCACCGATGAACATGTACTCTCACGCGGCCCACGACCAATACCCTGCGAGCATGGCGCGGGCGTATGGACCTTACACACCTCAACCCCAGCCCAAGGATATGGTCAAACCTCCGTACAGCTATATTGCGCTCATCACGATGGCTATCCAAAACTCGCCTGACAAGAAGGTGACCCTAAACGGGATTTATCAGTTCATAATGGAGAGGTTCCCGTTCTATCGCGACAACAAACAGGGATGGCAGAACAGCATCAGACACAATCTGTCTTTGAACGAGTGTTTCGTCAAAGTTCCCCGCGATGACAAAAAACCCGGCAAAGGAAGCTACTGGACACTGGACCCAGACTCGTACAACATGTTCGAAAACGGAAGCTTCTTGCGCAGAAGACGGCGGTTCAAAAAGAAGGACGCAATGAAGGAGAAGGAAGATCGATTGCAGAAGGACACGCCAGCGAGGCAGCAGGGCCGCGACCAGGAGCAGCCAGTGCAGGGCTCCCAGCCCGTGAGGATCCAAGACATCAAGACGGAGAACGGGAACGTGACACCGCCGCAGGCCGACTCGCCCTCCTTGAGCACGGTGCCCAAAATAGAGAGCCCGGATAGCAGCAGCAGTATGTCCAGCGGAAGCCCGCAAAGCATCCCGTCCAACAGGTCCATCGTCATGGAAAACAGCGACCACCACCACCACCACCACGGGCAGGCTTCCACCCAGGGCTTCAGCGTAGACAATATCATGACCTCCCTACGCGCGTCACCCCAAGGTGGCACTGAGCTCCCCCCGGGCCTTTTAGCCTCCAGCAGAACACCGGGTATAACACCGTCGTTGTCCCTGAACTACTCCCCGAACCAGACGTCCGTCTATAACTCTCAGTGCAACCAAAACTCTATCTCCACTACCTCCAATGCAACGTATCATTGCAACATGCAAGCCATGAGTTTATACGCCGGGGACAGATCGAGCCACCTTGCTCCGAGCACCACCGTGGAGGACACGTTGCCCGATTACTCGATCACCACTTCGTCCTCCTCTCTCGGCCACGGCAATCTGAACTCGGGCCAGGACGGAGGCCATCACCCCCATCAAGGGCGGCTCACCTCATGGTACCTCAACCAGGCCGGGGACCTCGGGCACCTGGGTGCCGCCTACCCGACCCAGCAGCAGAACTTCCACTCTGTGAGAGAAATATTCGAGTCCCAGAGAATCGGCCTAAACAATTCACCCGTCAATGGGAATAACAGCTGTCAGATGTCGTTTCCAGCGAGCCAATCTATCTATCGCACTTCGGGAGCTTTTGTGTATGACTGCAGCAAGTTCTGAAGAGAATGGCTTCTTTCGTGCTGACTGACTCTGCGAATGAAAACCAGAAGAACAACAATTCATTCACGTGGACTAGTATGAAACAATGCTCGAACAAGAGACACAAAGACTTGATTTTTGGTTTAAAAGAACAGTGTTACTGCAAATAACACGTAAGTCTCTTCTTGCTTTTGTGGCCTTTGTGTTAATGTGTTATGGATATGTGAACTTTCATGGACATATTCGTGTAAATTGCCTATAGTAATTTATTTCTAAACTGTAGCCGGATATTATGGACCAAACACCAACAAAGTGTTTCTAAATTGAATGGCCTTAATTGTCCACAAAAAATGTTCCATTATAAAGGAATAAGGAACATGTATATCACCGTACTATTTCAAAAAAAATCTTTCATTTGTTAAAAAAAAAAGTTATTTGAAGGACTTGCATTGTTTGTTTAATAAATTGTAATTTCATGTGACTTTACGTTACGACTGTTTTTTTTTAAACGTTTTTAACAAGGGCTAGAATTTTATTTGGACATTAGAGGTTAAGGGAGATTTTTTTCTGTCGTTTTTTGTAGTGCAGGCTCACCTTTTTCGTAAATTACATGGAATTAGGCTACATGGAACTTAAACAAATCATAACACTAAAAATAAAAACGGAAAAAATGAAAGACTGGATTTAGTAACGACTTGAGGAGCCAGTATGGAGTAAAGCGTATAGGCCTGATCAAGGCAAATATCCTTGGCTACTGTCTGCAGAAATAATTTATATAAAATATTAAATTGTATTACTACCCTCAAAACAACTCTGTGTTTCAGTTGTTAAAGTGCACTAGTTACATTTATCTGGCAAACAACCCATAGGAGGCATGTGTGAAGTAGGCCTATCCATATATCCATCATATTTCCCATTAATGTGAAGTATAACCTAAATACATGCTAGCATATTTATAAATTAATGTCATTGGGCGATTAGTCAAGTTTTTAATAATACTTTTAGAAGTGGTGTATTTGTGCTTCTGTCAGATTATGCAGACGGCCTGACATCACGTTGACCCCGGACCCTCTTGACTCATAACAACACTTCTAGACACGGCTACTAAAATACCCAACACAACAGTTTGTTTGGATGGCCACGTGTATTTATGAGCGCATTCCTATGCTTGGTAAATATCGTGCCTGCAGTGCCAAAGATAGTTCTGATGTCACTTTCCGTGTG
Organism: Urophycis floridana; assembly: GCA_027123135.1. Classification (NCBI taxonomy): domain Eukaryota; kingdom Metazoa; phylum Chordata; class Actinopteri; order Gadiformes; family Phycidae; genus Urophycis; species Urophycis floridana. The sequence goes on along the minus strand of JAOPUI010000133.1, from coordinate 3,022,622 downwards.
GCTTCTTAACGTCTTCCAGGTTCGAGTTCAATTGATGGGCAGACGCTGATCATTTGTGGACATAAAAACACAACGTTAATTCTCTGCACCAGAGCAGTTGAATCACTGCTATTAATAATTGTTAGTTGCCATTCCAAATAATTGTCTCTATTTATTGTATGAGTGCTGTGATATATTTTCTATAATATCTAGCAAAGCGGAAAAAATACATTAATTCAAGTTAACTTAGCTGACACTTATTGGTAGGTTGTTGTTATTATTATGGAATTTTAAAAATAGCCCACTTTGTTCGATGTTATGGGTAACATGAAGCACACTGCACATTGATATTAGGCAGAATGTAACCGGTCTTATTTACGTCTGAAAAACTCAATCAATTTCCATGTATTTGCTAACCTGTCTGCATGTTTCCTTTCGCGCATCATGTTAATTATTATGTTTACATTTAGTTTTTGCCTGCCTGGATTTCTCTGATATCGACCCGTGACGACGAACCACGACGACTATCATGATGATGATACAATTATTATCAATCATAATATAATAACGAAAACAAATAGGCCTAATAATAATAATAATAATAATAATAATAATAATAATACAATTACATTATCCATAAAAACAATATTCAACTAACTAATGAAAATGTATTCGTTTCAATCGCAACACGTAGGCTTACAAGAAAAGGTGATAGGTTTTACAACCATTGCAGTGTACGGTTGTCGTGTTGACTGGTATATAGGGAGGTAGGCTTATACCATAACAACCATACCATCCATGACATGTCTGTTTGAAAATAAAAAGTTAAAGAAAGCCTTTCAACATTAGAAGAAAGACTGTAGCAGGCTACACTACAGTACTATATAGGCCTAGTACATATATTGCCCACTCGAATAGTTGGATGTCATTATCAATGTGGCCACATACAAAAACAAATATAGCAATAAAAAATGATGAATATAATAATTTGCAAAGTTGAATAGCATTTAAAACTCGCAAAGTAACACTAAAATGCCACTATCGTATCCTCTCTCACATAGCTGTAATCAGACTCATAAAGTCATTAGATCCTTTTCCAAGTAGACCTAATAAACAAACGCCGTGTTAGTCTAGAGATGAATGGCGCCCTTACAGAATAGACCAGGTCAGGAAGGAATAAAATTCAATCAGAGCCCTGGAATCATTTTTCATGAGACGGAAAAGGCCGAGTGGGAGACGGGGGTCAATTAGGAGGATGTCGGCAGACTGAGCCTTATCAACAATGAAACAGGACATAGTGCAGTGTGTGCCCACCTCAATATTTGGTTTCAATACATTACCTCTTCAAGTAGGTCTACATGATGAATGTTTGTTGAATCTAGGTCTATTTTGTGTAGCATTCTTAGGCTACAGCCTATATTTTATTTGTTTTTTTTTTTTAAATAATTAAGCTTTCGTCAACCCATTAATTTAATTGGTTTAACGTGCCTCTATGCACTGGAATCTTATTGAAATTGCATCAGATTTTGTAACTTAGGGACAATACGTGAACTCGTGAGCGTTGAGCACTCGCGTTACAAGCTATTCATATTCTCTGTAAACGTTCCGCTACATTCCTGGAAATGCAAAGCCTCGCATGCGCGTCAGCACCCTCCTGTCACACAGCGGAGGCAACCTTGTTGACTGGGCTCAAGCACGAGCAACACAAGCCTTTGAATGGTTCAAAATGTCATATTTAGGACACTAAGTCTATGATTCAGATGATGATGATGATGAAGATTATTATTGCTATCATTATTATCATTATTATCATTATTGATACAAATATATATTATCATTATTAGCCTATTATTATCA
>JAOPUI010000133.1:2833982-2846934 GCA_027123135.1 Urophycis floridana | reverse complement strand
GATGGATGGATAGATAGATAGATAGATAGATAGATAGATAGATAGATAGATAGATAGATAGATAGATAGATAGATAGTTGACCTTCCTTTGTGCCAGTACTGTATATTGCATTTGATTTTTCATATTAACAAAACAACAAAGCATTGCTGGGAGAGCAGCTAAGTCCTTGACTTTATCTTGTCATAACTGGCTATGTCAGATGGTGAACCGGGGCCAGCCCAAAGGAGCAGTGGACCTAGTCAGGGTCACTTGGATTTCCGGAGAAATTTGCCTTGCCTTGGCTTCTCCTTCCAGATGACTTGGATGGTTTTCACCAGCACAGCCTCGGTGAACCCAACACACTGGCGGCCATGCTGCAGGCCTGGCTTTTTTAATGACCTACTCTTGAGAACAACATGATTTTAATGATTACCCAAATAGGCCACTGTTAACGCAACAGAACATGTTGAGACTATTTTATGAGTCAATTCGTATTGTCTTATTAGTGTATATAAAATCTCATGTTATAGTCAACAGCTGGCCTTATTTTTGAACACATGAACAAGTTTTCTCGATGTTTACAGTCTGTATTGACAGATGATTTACAGACGACACAACAAATGCATTGGTTGTGAACACAAAGATAATACAGCATATATCCAAAGTGTGTTTTGTGTGGAAGCTGCTCCTTAACAACAAGGATACAATGAGAAAGTAATGATACAACAATAACGGACTCTCAGGCATCATGAAACCATTTGTGACAATTGAGGAGACATGGGATTAGATTCATGCCCCCTTCCTGCTGACTCTCTGCCGCCGCCCTATGGTTGATTTTGCCAGTCGCTTGTTCTACATATTAAAGTAATCAACGTCACTTATGTCTATCACCACTTTTGCATTTTTCTTCAGTATATGACAGTAAGCTGCCAATGCTGTTACTGCATTCTGCATTCTGCAGTAACAAGCTGCATGTCTTTCTTTCCTTGACTGCCCTGATGTAAACATGATGTCATGACTTTATTAACCTTTCATAAACCCTTTAGGGTTTATTCACAAGGAGAAGATTGTGTTTTTTAAATATTTTGATATCACCCTTACATAAGAGTAAATAGTAAATGGCACAATTAAAAAAGTTTTTTTCTCTATGAAACTTAAAAACGAATGACTTGTAGGATCAAACTATTTAATTTGTACCAAAAGTGTGAATTGTTTTTTTTTTGTTTTGTTCTTTACAAAAGACATCATTGTCTCATAGCTCACACAAAGGTGATAAAAGCATTGGTAGACTATGAAAATGTTTGTCCACACCTATTTTGCTAATGCAATGCACATAGAAATAACAAACCATTTGTACCATCTCACTTCATTAAAAGCATCTCCCTGACCTCAACGTGAATAAATACAGACTGGAGCTCTGACAGCACGTTTCCATCACAATTCAGTTGTCGCTGTAACATAGGCGAAGGCTGCACCTACCTGTCCATGGGGCCGGTGGTGTGGTGTTGGGTCTCAATGCTTCACAGAGGAGCATCCTTACGCTGACATCCAGGGGCATGGTACCGTTGCTCAGGCTCGGCAGGAAGCAGGACGAGGGAGAGAGAGAGAGAGAGAGAGAGAGAGAGAGGGAGACAATGGGTCATTTTTCTTCAAAACCCCCTCACCACCAAGTACAGGCCGGACTCCTATAGGCGCACAGCTTCCTCCCCAATGGCTTCCATTGTTCTCTGTGGCTCGCCTGCCTGGCCTTCATGTGCAAGGCGCTACTATTTGTATCATACGGGATGTCTTCTGATGGCCACAGTCCCCATTCATTCACAAACGCCACTACAGCAGTGACTTGCGTCTATGATTCATCCTCTCTGAGTGCGTCGCTGTGTCCTTGCTAAACTCTAACGTATGGCCCGGGAAAGGGACCCTTATCTGGAGGGGTTTCTCCTGGCCACTGCTCTCCGAATGCTCCAAGCCCCAGCAGCCCCATTGTTGATCTGTTTGCACAAACTATAAGTAATTATGCCATCAATAACACCTCTGCCTTATTATTTCTGAGCACACAGTTATTTTTATAACTCTGAGAATATAGATAGAACGCAATCAAAATGTAAATGATACACCTGATAGATAGACCATTGCACAAGATATGATCAGTCACAATTTCCGATGGAAACACCAACTGCATCCCATTTAAAACCTTAACATGAAATATTACTTCAACCTGCCAAATGCTAAATTAGACTCACATCTAATATGCCAAGAGATGACACAAAGGAACTTTGCTGATATCTAAGTTCTAGTCAGGAGAAAATATTAAGATTCAAGATAATAGGCCCAATGCTTATTACTGCATCAACTAATATTACTTAATGGTTAATTAATGTACCCTTATTGTAAAGCGTTTATATCAATTGGGCATGGTGTTTGTCAACTTGCTTTGACAGACAAAAGGGCAAGTTTGTTTGTTTAGTCTTAATAGACTTTACAAATAGTGTCCTTACGGGCATTGTAGAACGTTTTAATGTTATCGCTATGGGATGCGAATGGTGATTGCACTGTGATACGGGTCTGTCTTCAACTTCAAGGTCAGTGAACCGATATAACCAATTCACTGACCTTTGTGTGCATATTAATAATCCATTGCGCATAACTGACCTCCAAAGAAAAAAGTAAAATCACTTGTCAGCTACGTCATAACTTTACAGCCTCACGTGGCCTAATGTTATCGTGCGGTGCATTGTGGGAATCAACATGGCGCGCCCGTTGAAGAAGTCAGCCGCTGTGCCCTATCTGATGTAACCGTGTTGCCTACATGGAGAATGCGGTTTAGTTTAAGTCAGAAAATTATATAAGCTTCTTTTTTGCTTTCTACACACGACCCCCACACACAACATGGGGATGTTGTTTTTGGCTAGAGCGGCGCTAAAACCCAAGGGTTTCCTGAGTGTATTAAACCGTCCTTTAAGAAGTGACGCAGATCCACACCAATGTGTATTCACCCGTGTTTCCAAAACAGTGCTTCATGTAAGGAGTCATAGTCATGTCGCGGATACACGGGATCCGTTCAGTTATGTATGTTATAGCCTTCCTCACAGAACCTTGTTGAAACTCGAGGGAAAGGATACACGCTCATTTCTTCAAGGAATAATAACCAATGACACCGAGCTCCTGGCAGAGCCTGGGCAGAGGGCTGTGTATTCACACATGCTGAATGTCCAAGGAAGAACCCTGTATGACATAATATTGTACAGGTAGGCCTACTTTAACGAGTGACTTTCCTATGCTTACTGTGCAGTTCAGTACACTTTTCTTAAATGTACGTAGAGGCAGACACGTGCTGTTATATGCTATTGTACTGTAATATTTTGAATTCTGCTTGAATTCCTAGGTCACTCTGCATGCATAAACAATACTTGTCAATATTTGCATACGGCCAGGTTCCTTTAATGAGCAAATTGTATGTCATTCTTTTGCAATGTACATGGTTCAAACTGTCATGTGTCTGCTTGCTCTCAGTCTCAAACATGCAGCAGGGAGCAGTGTTCTCCTGGAGTGTGACAGCACGGTGAAGGACTCCATCTTGAGACACTTGAAGGTCTACAAGATCCGCCGAAAGGTGACCATCAGCTCCTGTGGGGAACTCTCTCCGTGGGCAGTGCTTCCGCGACTAAGAAACTCAGAAGTACCGGATATCTCCTCCCCTGAGAAGGCGCCGGTGTGCGTGACGGATCCCAGAACCGAAGCGATGGGTTGGAGGTTGGTGTTGGACAATGATGTTGACCCCCAGGCTATCATCACATCTTGTCAGCAAGGAGATACAGAGGAGTATCATCGGCATCGCTACTCGATAGGTATGTGCAGGTTGTCGGTACGTTTATGTCTGTATTTAAATATACATACGCGTGTACTCGTGACTTCATGGCAAGCGTTTGCGTCTCTTGCATTGTTTGCGTAGGACTCCCGGAGGGCGTGAAGGATCTTCCTCCCGAAGTGGCTCTCCCGCTGGAGTCCAATCTGGTGTTCATGCAGGGCATCAGCTTCAGTAAAGGCTGCTACATCGGACAGGAGCTAACGGCCAGAACACATCACACGGGCGTGGTACGCAAGCGCCTGATGCCAGTGCGCCTGTCTTCGACCCTGGCTCAGGGCGCTGCCGAAGGGGCATCGTTGCGCAGCGAAGCGGGCAAGGCTGCTGGTAAACACAGGGCCGGGGTTGGAGAGCTGGGCCTGAGTCTGATTCGTCTTGCCCATGCCAAAGAAGTGCTTTCGCTCACGTCCTCTGATGGTGCCACCGTGAATCTAGAGGCTTCCGTGCCAGAATGGTGGCCTCAGGACTTTATATTAAAGTAAGGATGAGGATTTCTGTGTTAGTTATGTATCTTGACTAGTGGTCAGCCTGCCACCTTATATTTGCAACAATCCACCAATTAAAATGGTGTTTGATGTAGCTTGTTTTGTATAATGTCTGAGTTTTACATGACTCTCAGCTCTGTGTAATAATTAAATTGAATCTGTTTAATAAATACTAGAATAAACAAATACTAATAATAGACAATTATTTTTGGATTTTATTTCTACACAACACAATTTGGTGCAAGACATTTACCTACATTTGTGATTAAATATATCTAATATGCCACACCAAATGTGTCATAATACCTTAAATATTGTCTATTGTACAACGCAAGCATGAACACTTGCAAACACATTCTAGGGTGAACATTCAAAATCCAGAGGATTACACCAAAGTCCTGTTAAGGGAGATGCTGCCCTCTTGTGGAGTGTATCGTCTCTCGGATTTTCTGCAGAAGATTTTCAGGTTGCAAATTCAGCGTGGAGTGATCCAGTCTCTTGAAGTCATCGCTGCAGATGAGGCACTCCAGGATATGAACGACCCGCTGCAGGTCAAATGCTGCGTGGTGAGAGCCAAGGGCAGCCAGGGTCTCTGACAGGTGCCTTGGGCAGTCAGTGTTTGCAGAGGAGCAAGCACTCAGGAAGGCGATTCGATTTTCAGCAATGATTTTCAGGAAGGATGCAAACTCTCCGTAATCAATGCCAGAACACGATTTCATGATGGTCTGGAAGATAGAAAACGAAAAACACTGAACGCAATATTTCTGTATGATAAATGTCCACAATAATAAAACACTAAATTTGTTTTACTTTAAATACTTGACTTTATCACCTGGCAGTGCTGATGCCATGAGTCCATGGTAGTTCTCCATTCGTCGATCTCTCGTTGGACAGCAGAAAGCTCGTTTTGAAGGAACTGCCACATTATGTCAATGTTACAGCCATTCAGCCAATTATGATTGATAGAGATGGTGTCTTCCTATGAAACGGAAACAAGAAAGAATGGAAAGAACAGTCTCAAGATTTCCCATCATCCAAACAGTTCTACTATATACTTACTTCAAAACCACGTACTGTCTGACACTCACAACTATTCAAAACTCTGGAAACCATTGCACTTGAAAGTAAAGGTCCCTCCAACGGTTCTCCAAATAGTTTACTCAGGGGAAAATAATAACAATGGGAGGAAGGGTTTTCATACTTGAATAATGAAAAAGTTGGGTACTGTTCTGCCCAATATAATGAAACAATTTTGTAATTGTACTAATTGTACAAGTCACAGCGCTTACCAGATTATAAACCTGATGGTGCCAGCCACTCGGAACAAAGATTATTTCACCTGCCTCTTGAATGATTTCAAGAGGTTGGCAGGCTTTATCAGACTGTGGGAAAAGGCCTTTGTCTCTGAGGTCTGCTGCTGTTACATCATAGGCCAGGTTGCCATGGGTGTCTTTTAAAAACTCCTCCTGGCCCGGGGGATACAGCAGCCATTTCTTTCTGCCACAGATATTTGCAGACCAACTGTATGAGCGGAAAACATCGGCGTGGAATGGGGTCCTATCAGAAAAGGAATCAAAACAGATTATTGATATTTTAAAAAAGCAAATGCTTGGAATGTATTTATGCTTTTGGCAATCTTAAATTGTCCCTTTGTACCATGAGCCTTTGGGTCCCATGTAGACAAAACGATAGTCATCCACTTCCAATGTGTTCCAATATTCATTTAACCAGTCAGAGGAAAAGAACACTGGAGTTGTGTAGACATTGTGTTCTGGGAAGTCCCTGTTCAAAACAAACATTGAACCAGATTAAAGACTTGAATGAAATACAAGTTAAGTAGACAAAACACACTCACAAACACGGAATTGTCAAAAAATGACACCTTGCCATGTGCCAGTCTTTCAGATAGAGACATCCTTTTGGTGATGAGTTTCCATTCTGGATATATTCTTTCCAGTAATGTATGAATTCTTTAAAAGGCATAGTATGTTTTGGGTTTGCATTGTATTCCTTTGCATTACAATTTGCTACAGGGACAGGGGTCTCATCTGTTAAAAAAAAAAGGAAAGTAGATTAGCTTTGTTATTTTATCGCTAGCATTCATGTTCGTGTATTAGACAACAAATAAATAGTAGTATGATTATTTCCATACCAAACTCTTGTAGTAGTGTCTGGAAATTAGGCTTTCCTTCTTCAGTCACCCATTGTTTTCTACACCTCCAGTCCTCAGTAAATCTTCTTGAAAACATGCATGGGTGGTTGGGAAGTAGGTACTTTTTGAAAAATGTGGAATAGCTTATTTCCTTGTCAATGTATTCCACGAAATGTGATGACCAAAACTGGTCATACGACTGTCTAGGTATTTTTACCAGACTGCAGCAATTATGATATGATTCCCTGTCCATGACGATAAATAAATCCTTCAACAAATGGGACAGCAGTAAACTCTTCATAAACTATTAAACATTACGAGTTATAGCCTACATTTAAAATTCTCTATCGGATGTCTTCACACTCATACTGTGCATTTTAGTGTCCATGTACACGAACGTACAGACGAAATGTGATATGTATTGCGGACGACATCAGCTGCCCTCGACAGAACTCCATTACGAAAATTGCTGGTTACAGTTGTCAGTGTGAGTACAATAGCCATGACCGCTCATGGGTATTACAACTACAATCTAAATAAGGAAAATTACTTTTCCATGTGAACTGTAATAATACTTAAAAATGATTTATTAAACGATATTAGCCTCTTTTTGGTGTCACCACTTTCTACCCGGACGAATGATCGCACTGTACGTGTACATTACGTCACTTCCGTAGTAAACAATCCTGTTTTTGTCATAGTGGTTATGTCACTTTAGCACGAACACAACGCTCATAAGAAGTCACACTGATTTCTTGTTCATTATAATGCTACCCTGCTGCTCTGGTCCACACCTGCCAATGAATCGAAACACTTAAACGCATCCTCTCCGAACACTGGTGCCTGGATTAACGGACACTGGGGGGATTATAGCTGTATACAAGTAGGATATATATATCTATTTGTCTATTTGTCTGTCTGTCTGTCTGTCTGTCTGTCTGTCTGTCACTGACTGACAAAATATCTATTATTTCAAATGTAACCGGTACTTTCCCCATTTTACAGTTCCTTGTAAGGCAATTCCCAACACCTTACAAAATGAACCGGAACATTAGTTCAATCCATAGCTGGCCTGGATCCTACTACATCACCAATGATAAAAGATGGGAGAGTGGCACCTTGTCCATCACCAAAACCATGGTGCGCTTCACTTCTGACCAGACCAAGGAGAATTTGGCAAGCTTTCGCCTCTCAAACATCATGCAGATCAAGATGGAGTCTTCCAGCTTCATTTTCAGCACTCTCACAGTGCTTGAAGAAGGCAATGTAAAGCACTGGTTTGGTTCCCTTAAGCCCAATAGGGTGGTGGTGTACAATGTCCTGGAGCATTTCTGGAGAGAACGTCTCTTGTCTCCATCTTCTGAGCTCAAGGGGGCCGAGGCTCAGGCTACAAAAGGCAGAGAGCTGATCAACCTGGTGGCTGGAGCCCAGAGAAGGCTGGAAGATACAGGAATAGTCCTTCACCATCAGGGAGAGCAGTTTGACAACATGATGCAGGGGCTGGACAAGATCGAATCTGACCTAGGCACAGCAGACAAGTATGCATTCATATGTTCTAACACCATTTGTTTTTAAATGCGTAACTTTTTGAGATCATTGTATTCAAAATGTAATGTAATACAGTAAAACATTGAGATCCCAACACTCAAAAACAATATTGCATTACTGCGTATGTACTACAGTTTCTCACTGTTCACTTCTACTCATGTCCTGCAAAATCCGCTGTGTCTGCAGGTTCCTGGCCCAGCTGGAGTCTCCGTCCTGGTGGCCTTTCGGTAAAGTCCCCTGGAAGATGCAGCAGGAGGCCAAGGCAGAAGACGCTGCCAGAGCGGCCGCCGCCGCAGCCACTGGCAGCGGCTCGGGGAAGAACAAAGTGATCACCAGCATCCCGGCGCTGGTGTCCAGTGGCGGGGAGTCGGACCTGAAGCCCGGCTGCCTGCTGGTGCTGGTGTCATCCCTGGAGGTCCGCGACACCAGCTGTCAGCTTCTTCACCGCTTTGAGAGGAACGAGGTGGACGACATCCGGGTGCACAACCCTTACGATGTCACGGTGAGGCAGCGGTTCATCGGCAAGCCGGACATAGGCTACCGCCTCTTGTCGGCCAAGATGCCCGAAGCGCTGTCGGTGCTGGAGATGCAGTACAAGAAGAAGATGGAGTACACCAGTGAGTTCGCTGCCTTCAAGTCCACCCCTGCCTCATCTCCTTGTGGCGCAGAGGGGTCGGTTTGGGCTCAAGGTAGGAGGCAATAAGGTATTCTTTCTTACATACATCAAAATTTTCCTATAGTCTTGCATGGTTATTTATAGTGCTCTTGTTATAATATTGTTCGTATTAATATATCAGGGGCGGCATTAGCTCAGTGGGCAGAGTGGGTAGACAGAGCGGGTCGTAGGGTCAGCGGTTCGATCCCCTTGATCCCCCTCCTCCTCCTCCTCCTCCAACTGTCCACATGTCGAACCCCACAAATGTACTGATTTTAAGTCACTTTGGACAAAAGTGTTTGCCCCTTTACCCTTACCCTGCTAAATGCCCCTTTACCCTTTGTCTTACGTTATTTATTATATTATGTGGAATTATCAATGTACCCACAAGGTGGCAGTGAAGACCTATGTTTCTACCTCTAAATGCAAACTGTAGAAAACGAAAAACTTCTTGAACTCTTGTGCTTGAGATGTAACTATTATGCACTAAAATTATTATTATTATTATTACTATTATTATTATTATTATTATTATTATTATCAAAGTCAGTTCAAGACCAGTCCATGTAACCTTAATAAGCTGTAAAGTAGATGCCTCCTAAACAAACATAACACAAATCCAGTGAAGCATCTTGCAGTCCCCTCAGTGTGGACAGTGAAGGCCCATGTTCCCCTCACCCTCAGCTCTGAGGTATACGTCCCATAGGATGCCTATAAGCTACACCCCGTGTCTCCCTGTACACAGACAGCTCAACCCACACCGGCTGTGTGTGTGTGTGTCCTTCTCCTCCACCTCTGCAGGCCTGCAGCAGCCCTGCCAGGAGACGGAGGTGCCGGTGGAGGTCCCGGCGGGGGAGCTGTCCCAGCTGCAGGTGCACGTGCTCCAGCCAGCTGTGAGTCAGGCCGAGGCCCAGGAGCTCAGGCAGGTGAGGGTCCATCGGTCCATGCGTTGGCTCGCGCCGCCCACCGGTAGATGGTAATACATGACGCACGCTGTTGATACGTCTCGAGGTGTTCCTGTTTCTGTTGCCAGGTAAGCCTGCGCAGATGTTATGACTGCAGGCAGCAAATTAGCATGTCGTGCTACAAACAGTGGCTACCATTACCGTAAACTATGCGATGATTTTTATTATTTGTAATAACACCTTGTTGGATGAAACAGGGTTCTTTTTGGGGTGTAAAACCGATATTGTAACAACAAGCGTTAGGAAAATATGCTCCGTTCCTCGTGAAATGTAAAAAATAAACACAAATACACAGTTTATGTTACAAACACGATACGCATGTTGAGTCTCTCCTAAACTACTGTTTGGCGTCATCGTTTTTTTTTTTTTTTTTCCCTCCTGTTTTAAACGGCAGTTGGAAAAACCACAGTCTGTGTTGGATTTAAGAGAGGGGAAGAGACATGGTCAGTCATTTGGTCAGACCGTTTCTAGTCTTTCCATTCAAAACCATATAACGCCATATTACGCTCCAATTTGTGATGACCAGACCTAAACATCGGTGCCAATTGGAATGCTGCTTTTCATTGAGCACATTATTAGCGGGTGCAAAAGTAGGCAACGCAGTTCATTAGCGTTCTGTCCGGGACCCGTTGAGCCCAAGATTATAGACTACACAACATTATTATCGTCCAATAAGAACTCATTTCCACATTGAGGAATTTGTGTGCTCTTTATATCTTGTGTCCAGTTAATCATTGTACATTACATTACAACGTTAGTGTAGTTTGCTTTTGTTTTAGTCTATATAATCATTTCTCAAACACATTTATCTTGGCATTGACAGTCCCGGGTCAGTCGAATGGTTTTGCCTCGTCTATTGTTTCCCTATCAATGGTGTATTGAGTATCGGCGATAAGGTCAAAGCCAGACTTCAAAGAGCACTAATTGTGACCCAGTGTGACGCAGTGGGACGACAGCTCGCTCTCCATGTAACTCATGTGGAGATTAGGCCTCACAGCAGAGCCCGTCGCTAAGTGAGCCCTCCTGGACTCTTACTTTTCACCCTGAGTTTCGGGAAATCCTTGTAAGCGCACTGCGTCCAGCGTGTCTCTTGCTTTAAGGTTCTCGTTTCACAACCACTGGAAGTTTCTGGAAACGCTTGGGACGATCGTTGTATGAAGTCACTCTTATGTAAAATGTATTTTGATTTGATTTCAGCCTAAATATAAAATGTTTTTTGGGGGGGTTTCTTATGAGTTTGGCTCAAGGCTAAGGCCAGAAATAGTTCTTTCCTTTCTTGTCACTGGAGCTACGCTACACAGACCGGCCATGTTCAGTAATCTACTTCACAGAGTTTATAATGCCTTTCTGTAGGTTTTTGTTAAAAGTCCTGCTTCTTAACTTTGCTGCCGAATGGATTACTTCCTGTGATTTGATGTAGATGCATTGTATGATTTGGCATAACTTGTTGTTTGTGTGTGTGTGTGTGCATACGTATGGGCGTGTGTGCGTGCGTGTGTGCGTGCGTGGGTGTGTGGGCGTGCGTGCGTGCGTGTGTGCGTGCGTGCATGTGTGTGGGCATGTGTGCGTACGTGCGTTTGTGCGTTCGTGTGTGCGTGTGTGCGTGTGTGCTTGCGTGTGTGTGTGTGTGTGTGCGTGCGTGTTTGTGGGTGTGCGTGCGTGTAGATGGAGTAGAGTAATAGAGTGGAGTAATACAATGTTATCTTAGAAGCACGGTGCTGGGGCTTGGTGTGTGGTTTTTATTAGGTTTGGGTTGGCACATCGCGGTTTATTTAGGTTCTTTCATCAGCCATATAATACTCTTTCTGCTTTTTTGGACTAGGGAGAATAACTGTCGTATCAACTGGATTTATACCATGATACATGAACTGACTCCAGTATTTCCAGAGTAGACCTTCAATAACTTGTTCTTAACTCACTGTTATGTGTTCTACTTATTAACCCCTTGCATTGACACACCTTTTCCCTCATGGCCTACAAGAACAAGACAACAAGCACTTTGTGCATAATGGTTTATTTCCATTGTGTCTACTAAATCCCTGTGTGTGTGTGTGTGTGTGTGTGTGAGTGGGTGTGTGCGTGCGTGCGTGCGTTTGTGTGTGTCTGTGTGCGTGTGTGTGTGTGTGTGTGTGTGCGTGTGTGTGTGTGTGTGTGTGCGTGCGTGTGTGTGCGTGTGTGTGTGTGTGTGTGTGTGCGTGTGTGTGTGTGTGTGTGTGTGTGTGTGTGTGTGTGCGTGTGTTTGTGTGTGCATGTGACTACGAGTTTTTGAGGGAGCTACAGGTACGGTCAATTAATCCCCCGGTCGCGCCAAGAAAAAAGAAACGAATGCATGTGCCAAAGCCTTTTAAATGTATTTCATATATCCTGATTAGTTTCATCATCCCATCTGCAATGAAGGGGTTTCATATTTCAGCGCTGCCCTCGTTTAATTGTCTCTCTCATTGTTACCGGGTCATTTAATCTTGCTCATCCAGCCGTTCATTAATCCGTCCATCCCTTTCATCCATCCGTCCATCCATCCATTCATCCATTCATCCCCCCCATCCGGTTATCCAATAGGTCTGAAGTGTCGTCCTGTTGCCCTGTCTCTGTCCCTGGCGTTATCAAATTAAGACACTCACACATCGCGCACAGACGTGCCAGTGTGTGGATTTGACTCGCGAACCGCGCTGACACACACAAGCAGCAAACGCACATAATTGTGTTCATGAATATGTAACTCTGGGTAAAACGTCTAGTTTATGTATGGCATGGCACACTGTATATAACATGCGCTTTACACGCAATCCCTCTCATGTAACATTTATTGCACAGCTTATTCCAGTTCTTAACATGGCATGCATGAAAGCCATGATTCAGGCAGCGTTTGCAGAAAGCGAACGCTGAGAGCTACGATGCAATAACCCTTCCTCTCACTGTACATATTAATGCTAGGCATAAATTACAATCTGTCCTCCAGACATAAGTTTATTGTACACACACACACGCACACACACACACACACACACACACACTCACACACCCACACACATTTAGAGAGAGATCGCACAAATCATCCTGCAGAGGGTTCCTTGTCTTTTTTACAGTGCGCTCGTGTTCATATGACACACGCACACACACACACACACATACACTCAGACACACAGACAGACAAACACCAGCATCCATACACATACGCACACAGACAACCACACACATGCACACACACACACACACAGACAACCACACACATGCACACACACACACACACACACACACACACACACACACACACACACCCATACACACACAGACACCCACACACA
>JAOPUI010000133.1:2623364-2653023 GCA_027123135.1 Urophycis floridana | reverse complement strand
CCCGCCCGCCCCCCCCAAACCCCTCCCCCGCGGCCCCGGCGGCCGGCCCCTTACCTTTAACGGTCAGGGAGGCGGTGGAGGTGTGGTTCCCCACAGAGAAGGTGACGGTGCCCGAGTCGGCCTTGGTCACGCCCCTCAGGGTGAGGCTGTGCGTGCGGTCCTGGCAGCGGATCACGTTCATCTCGTTGGGCTGCAGCGGGACGTCCTGGAGCCGCCACTGGGCCGGCGGCGCCTCCCGGTGCGACACCACGCACTCGAAGCGGACGTCGTCGCCCTCGCGCACAACGCAGCTCTCCAGGAACTTGGCAATGGTGACCTCCACCGCTGTCCCGACGACAGGGGGAGTGGGGAGGCAAGAGTTAGGAGTGCTCTCGGGGGGAAACGGTGGCATGCTTGACGAGGGAAAGAGATAAATCCTGTTTTATGGTGTTGGCGGTAACGGGGTTGTAGAGAGCAGAGTGACTATAATTAGTTTGGGTTAATGGGGTCAAAAGGTGTGCGAAAGTTGACCGTTTTCCCAAAAGTGAGCATAAAACGACAAATAGGATACGAGAACAGCCAAAAAAAGGAGAAGGAAGAAAAGACAGAAAAAAGTGAATGGGCATAAGGAAGACCCCCAGCTGTGAGGTTAGTGCATCTCATTAGGCTGCGCTTGTGAGGGTCGAGTAGGAACAAAGGAAAGGCAAGGAGTGGCACCACATCACACTGAAAGAAGGCTCTCCAAAGTGAAAGGGGTCACGGGTGCGGTAGCGGTGGTGGGAGGAGGCTGGGTGGACGGCGGTGTAAGAACATCCTACCCAGCACTGTGAGGACGGCGCGCGTCCTGTGGCTGCCCGTGTCACAGCTGTACTCCCCTGCGTCCTCTGCCCGGAGCTTATGGATGAGCAGCTCTGCCACGGCTCCCTCCCTCCTCAGCTGGTGCTTACTGTTGGTCTCCAGCACCGCGTCCCCGCGTCTCCACACCACGCCGGACCCCGGCTTGGTGGTCTCACAGCGGAGGACGGCCGGCTGCCCGGCCTCCGCCTCCAGGTCCACCAGCTGGGATTTGAAAAGGATGGGGCGAGCTGCGGGGGGGGGGTGAGAGAAAAGGAAAGGCGGGACCGGGCCACAGAGGAGGTGGAGGTGAGTGGCGGGGCCGAGACACTTTGTCACCCCAGGTGATTTCAAAATCATCACGCGGTACGGAGGAGAGGGCTTGTGGTGAGCGTACCCTTCACACGCAGCTCCGCGGTGCTCTGCCCGTCCCCGCTGTCGCACGTATAGTTACCAGAGTCCTCCGGGTCCACGTCGCGGATGACGAGCGTGGCGCTGAGGCCTGTCTGACTGATATCGTATTTAGCACAGGGGCAAAGACACAGCTCTCCCTTTCTCCACTCCAAAGGAACCCCGGGCTTGGAGAGCGCACAGTGCAGGGCGACATGGTGGCCCTCGTCCACCTCTTGACTCTCAAGCTCTTTGGTGAAAACTACCGGGAGCGCTGACAAATGAGAGGAATATGACGATAATAGATAAGGGATAATGATAATTGATGAGTGATGAACACTTTTCCAACGCAACCTTGATTGTAGACACACAGCAGACAAGGAGGAGAATGGAGGTGGGAAGACACGGACGATGGGTATGGACATATGGACCATGAATGGAACACAAGATGGAAAGGAAAGCAAGGAAAGTCCATGAAATGGTGAAACGGTGCCCACGTCCTACCATTGACACGAAGCGAGGCGAAGCTTTCCGCGTCGCCTGAACAGCACGAGTAGCTCCCCGTGTCGACGTGTTTCAAGTCCAGGATGAGCAGCTCGCAAACGCATCCGTCGCGTGTGCTGTGGTACTTTTCTCCATCCTTAAGGACCCGGGCGCCTTTCCTCCATTCCGCGGGGGCTCCAGGATGAGAGAGCTCACAGTGAAGAGTGACACTGCCTTCCTCCACAGCCTCCACGCTCTCCAGCTCTCGAGTGAAGTGGACTGGACGAGCTGAGGATTGAGTCGGTTGGGTAAGAGCGAGGACATTAGCGGTGTTAGCCGCAGGGGGCTGCGTTTCATGAGAGGTAGGACAAAAACTAAGGAAAATGTGAAAACAAATCGTGATGATGTATTAGTCTTTCATGATTACAACATGAAAAAAAAATGCTCAGACTCAAACACAGACAGATACACACACACTTAATTGCATATGCTTTACCCAAAACCCTGGGAAAAAAAACGAACGATAGTCGTCAAAAGGTTTCATTTTTCAAAGCCCATGGAGACCGTGTCAACATTAAATCCTTAATGTTGAAAGCTAGTAACTGGATATGTGCACACACATTCATTGAATGATCATCCTGCCCTATGACCCAACCAGCTGTGATGCACTATTGAACAACATCTCGTGGTATTTCCACCAGACAGTTTTCATTGATTGTGATATACTCTATTACCCAGCATCAACGTCTCAAGCATCCCTTATGCCCTGATTGTTTTGGGAGACTCGCTCCAACATTGCTTGTATGCTACACACAGCACAAGCAAGTATCATGCAGTCATTTGAATTGACCATCATTTGAAATTTAAATCGTTGGAAACATTGAAAAACGGTAAAGAAAGTTTAGGCTACGTTCCTTCCCTTCCTTGACCATGGGGATATGGATGGATACTGTGTACCACAGCTCTTTGAGGTTTGTAGCCGGCTTCAAAGTGCTCACTCACATGTGTGGATACACCCCACTTAGAACCAGTAATCATTGTTTGTGTCCAAATGACACCCTCTTGCTCTGTCTCTGGGGCTTCCACTGAAGACCTCGAAAAAGAGATCTTACAATCATAATGGGACTGACCTGGTTAAACAAAAGTTTCATTATAATTTAAAAACACACAAATCCACATCTCCAACTACTGCTTTTCGAAAAAAAAAATCTGGTTTAATGTATTAATTAAACCAAATAATATGAATAAACCAAAAATGAATAAACTGGCTCACAGGTTGCCAAAATGCAAAGTATGGGGATGTAGAGGTTTATACCAAGCCACCACTGTTGAACGTATTCTCCATACAAACCTTCTGGGTAACCTCTACCTTCTTCTTCATGTAATCAGCTGCAATTGCAATTTGAAGGTAGTATTTATAAGGTGACAGACTGTACAAGCAACATGGAAAACATTGTGCACAAAACTAAAGGCTGCCTGCCCCCTACGACAAACACAAATATTACCATTTACATGGGAGCAATGCAAATATTTGCACAAACGTGCACAAAATATTCCACAAGTACACATCAAAAACAAGGCAAATACATAAAGCATTTGACAATTTGACAACATAACCAACCAAGCCTTACACCACAGCGCCAAACCCTTTTCTTGCAAACAAACTCAAATGCACCTGACATAAAAAAAAACACTGTCCAGCTCAAATTTACACTCAGATGTGGAAGACAACGCTCAATAGCACAGAAACAAGAGAAGCTCACAGCGACAACAAGTAGGACTAAATGAAGAAGCCAACAGACAAACAATATCTCAGTATACCTTCCACTGCACCACTGCTGCCCTGAGTCCTGAAGTCTTGATAGGTGGACGCTAAGGCAGAAGAAGCCTTCACGACTGTGTTGAAAGGCAGGGATGGCACTCAATGACTTTCAACGGTAGGCAAAATGTAACAAAAGAAAGCCACTCTCATCTCTCCATACCTGCAGCAGACTCCTCTCTCGTTTGTGTTTCAGCGTACGACTTCACAGTGGTGGTGCTCGCTACCATCACATCTTTCAACATTACAAGAAAAATGCATGGACATACAGAAAAAATACAATCAGGGCCACAAAAAAAGTGTTACAAACAAGACCAAAGCCTGTACAGCAGATAGCCACCAAAATAAGCAAAGCTCTTCAAACTATCAATCAAACTATCACACCGCAACTTCAAATCCAAAACCAGTACAGCCAGACCACTCAGAAAACACAATTGTTGAGCATAGAATTAAAGAAAAATGCTTAAGCCAACAGACTCCACCAGATGGAAGCATCTTGAAAAAATAAATGAAAATCAACTGCCCATTATTCTCTGCTTGTGATTTATTCAAAGTTTGTATATAAAAGCCACCATGACTGACAAAAACATAGTCTAGCACCTACAAGCTGAACTTTGCACTTCAAATATGTAGCCGACATACAAATGCTTTAGTGGACAACAAGGACAGCTGAAGCAGCCGAAGGTACCAACACTTAACAGCAAGGAAAAAGAAAGGCTCATAAAGACAAAAAGTATGAAGGACACGTCATATCTCCATACCTTCTGCTAGCCCTCTGCTGCCCTGAGTCCTGGGCTCTTGATTGGTGGAAACTACAGCAGAAGCCTTCACAGCTGTGTTGGAGCGCAGTGTTAACCTTAAGTACTTTCAGGAGGTTGGTAAGACAAATAAACACTCTGGTCCCTCCATACCTCTAACTCCAGCATCCTGTTCATCTCTGTTGTCGAGCTGTGTTTCAGCGTAAGTCTTCACAGTGGTTGTGCTGGCCACCATCACATCTTTCAACATTACATGAACATGAATGTCACTCACTCAGTGGAAAATCCAATCAGGACCATACAGCAAGTGTCACTAACATGACCAAAGCACATTCAGCAGGCAGCAATCAAAATGAAAGAAGCTTTTCTGATCAAACCGTGACACACAAAAAAGTGTATTTCATACACCTTACAAGCACACCATAGGACACAGAAATACCACAAGCACGACAAGGACACTAAAGCAAATACACACCACCAGATGATGTGAACATCAGAAAATAGCTTAAAATTGAGCCATGAGCCTATGGCAAGCATACAACCAGAACAATGAAGACAGAGCTTACAGCTGTAACTCCTTAGCAACTCTTACAGATTTGGATTCTAGTTTATGGAGCATGCAAAATAACATGAATTTGAATGCCATGATTGACAAAAAAAAAAAAGGTAACAAACATGCTACCACTGTAGCGTCACACATCACATCACTGCTGTACGAGATAACAAGGAGAGCTGAGGCAGCCAAATACATAAATGCATGGAAACAAGCTCTCAGTGACAAACAAGTACTGAAGCAAGAAGCCGATGCACAAACAACATCTCAGTATACCTTCTGCTGCCCCTCTGCTGCCTTGAGGCCAGGAGTCTTGATTGGTGGAAACTACAGCAGAAGCCTTCACAGCTGTGATGGAACGCAGTGTTCACCGTAACAGTAAGTAGAGGTCGCTAAAACATTTGCATAACGCAGCATAAATGTTAAAAACACTAGTGTCTCCATACCTCTAGCTCCGGCCGATTCGTGTGTCGTTTGTGTTTCAGTGTAAGTCTTCACAGTGGTTGTGTTCGCTATCATCACATCTTTCAACATTACATGGAAATGAACATCACAAAAATACAATCAGGACCAGCACAGCCACAAAGCTTTTCTTAAACTAAAATCTAAGAATTAAAATAAACCTTAACAGCACACCATAATTCATCAGAATACCAGAAGACCACGAGATGCAAAATGAATCCGTTTAGCAACCCTCTATTCAAATATTTTGTAGTACACATATAGCAGGGGTTATCACTCTTATTTGACCCACAGGACCCCGTCCTCGGACTATGGCCCGTGTCCTGGGAGGGATCACATGGGAACTGACCTAACCCTAACCCTTAAGAGCCTAACCCTAAAGCTAAACCATAATCCCAAAACCAAAACGTAAACCCATATATTTAATCTAAAATGACACTGTTTTGTTCCATTAATACATCAGCAATGTCGGGCGACCCCCCCATTGGGCCGTGAGCCCACACTGGGTCACAACCCTGTGGTTGAGAAACCCTGACCCACAGTCCCATGCCAACAGACAGCAGACAGCGAGAACAAGGCACAGCTGTAACTCCTTACCAACACTTTCACATTTGGATTCTACTATATGGAGCCTCTGGGCCTGCTGAGTAGGGATCTCTTCAGTAGTTGAAAGGCGAACAACTGTAAAATTAAATGGGAGATCAGAACCCCTAACAGGTACCAATGTACCATTGCAGCATTGTCTTGTCAAAGAGCAAGTGAATGCAGATGTAATTTCCAAAAGGATACCAGGTTGCATGCTCAACGTCTCAACTCTTTACCTTCGACAGTCTCGTTCACTTCGTGCTGCTTGAACTGCTCTTTGGAGACTAATGATGCAGCTGCAATACAAATATGATGTCAGCAAATGGAGAGAGAAAACTAATGGAGGATCCATTAGGTCCAGCCTGAGTTCATACCTCCTTCTCCTTCCAATTTGGTCACATGAAGCGTCTGCTTGTGAACGGCTGCAGAAAGTCAAAAGCTCTGTGTTACAATGCACTCAATCAAGGTCTTTGCACAACTGCAGACCAGAACAAGTCAGCTGTAAATGTTTGCTGAAAATAATTGCAAGGATTTCAAGAGAGAACAAAAGGTGCCGAAATAAAGCAGTGGTGAAAAAGCATGACTGAAGCCACGGCCCTCAGCCATCATGTAAACCCCCAAAACACACCACCTCACACACCAACTGAAGCGACAGCCCTCAGCCATCATGTAAACCCCCAAAACACACCACCTCACACACCAACTGAAGCAACAGCCCTCAGCCATCATGTAAACCCCCAAAGCACACCAGCTCACACATGTAAACCACCAAAACACACCAGCTCACACCCAACTGAAGCAACATTAACACCATGACGCTATTGCCAAGGATTGTCAGTCCACCAAGTATATGCTCAGCGGCAGGCTAATCGAGACACCAAACGACACACGTCTGCCATTTTGGGAGACAAAAGCTAATTACTAACTAAATAAAAGCAAGCAGCAACTTAACACATAAGCACCGCAACATAGAATGATCTTAAAAAGCTTCCATTTCTGCCGACTATTTCAGTGAGGCCTTGGATTATTAGGGGGATCCTAGAGGGGGCAGTTTGTACTACAGGGCCATGGCAGAGGCGCTAAAATGCGCAGCATAACATTGCAAATTATTTAGCTGCCCCAACGCTAGAGAGAAGAGCAGTATTAACTGTGCCAGATGATATTTCTGCAGCAGAAAAAGGAACGGGGACAACAAAGAAGCACTCCCTCAACAGGAAAAAGATGGCCGACGGGGAAGGTGGCGTCTACCACTTGATACCTTCTTGACTTTGCTGGACAGCCTCCATCTTGGCCGCTGCTTTTAAAGCTGATGCTAATGAAAGGTGTGATGAGGGCTTTGCAGCTGTGGTGGATGGATTTAAAACGTTATTATTAGGTAATTATTATCAAGCTCATCTTAAATGTACCGGTGTATATTAGTGACTTATGACAACAGATTGTGGGCTATATTCACACATTGCACATTGTACAAAAGCAGCATGACTCAAGGTTGACCGTTTATATGACGAGGCTTCAAATGGTCCCAACAGGTACACACACGCAGACATGCATGCACACACACACACATATACAAAAGCACACACAAATGTTTCAAGTGATAAGATGTTAAAAAAAGATTAATGAATAGAAAAACATTTTAAAAAATCTGAATCTAATATGAAATGACAAATTTCCCTCACCAAAAACCAAAAATGTGTTCCTACCCTTGATGTGGACGCTAGCAGAGGTCTTCTGCTCTCCACACACACAGCTGTAGTCTCCGCTGTCTTCTGGCACCACGTTGCTGATCAGGAGTTCATTCACTGAGGCTTTCTCCTTCATCTGGTACTTTTCTCCAGACTTGAGGACCTTTGTTCCTTTCCTCCATTCCACAGGAACTCCAGCTTTAGAGAGCTCACAGTGCAGAGTAACACTGCTATCTTCTTCAGCTTCTTGGCTTTCCAACTTCTGGGTGAAGGTTGCTGGTTTGGCTGAGGAGCAATGTGGGGTTAACCGTGGTTAGATCTAATGTCATTGAGTACATACACACTGTCCATTTTAAATGGATCAACATAACTATTACACATGCAACTGTACCAGCCGAGCAGTTTGCAACAATACAGACAGTACATGCTTGGAATCCCAATGTATAGCCAAACAATATCTAGAACACACATCAATAATGTATACCAATAGACTCAGCATAACAACCCATCGTCTGATCGAGATGATCTAGAAATATGCACATTATCAAACTTTGGTGCAGTTGAAACTAAAGGAACAAATCTTCATAAGCATCCCCACAGAAGAACCCTTGAAGAGTTCCTCCTACCCTTGATGTGGACGCTAGCGGAGGTCTTCTGCTCTCCACACACACAGCTGTAGTCTCCACTGTCTTCTGGCACCACGTTGCTGATCAGGAGTTCATTCACTGAGGCTTTCTGCTTCATCTGGTACTTTTCTCCAGACTTGAGGACCTTTGTTCCTTTCCTCCATTCCACAGGAACTCCAGCTTTAGAGAGCTCACAGTGCAGAGTAACACTGCTATCTTCTTCAGCTTCTTGGCTTTCCAACTTCTGGGTGAAGGTTGCTGGTTTGGCTGAGGAGCAATGTGGGGTTAACCGTGGTTAGATCTAATGTCATTGAGTACATACACACTGTCCATTTTAAATGGATCAACATAACTATTACACATGCAACTGTACCAGCCGAGCAGTTTGCAACAATACAGACAGTACATGCTTGGAATCCCAATGTATAGCCAAACAATATCTAGAACACACATCAATAATGTATACCAATAGACTCAGCATAACAACCCATCGTCTGATCGAGATGATCTAGAAATATGCACATTATCAAACTTTGGTGCAGTTGAAACTAAAGGAACAAATCTTCATAAGCATCCCCACAGAAGAACCCTTGAAGAGTTCCTCCTACCCTTGATGTGGACGCTAGCGGAGGTCTTCTGCTCTCCACACACACAGCTGTAGTCTCCACTGTCTTCTGGCACCACGTTGCTGATCAGGAGTTCATTCACTGAGGCTTTCTGCTTCATCTGGTACTTTTCCCCAGACTTGAGGACCGTTGTTCCTTTCCTCCATTCCACAGGAACCCCGGCTTTAGAGAGCTCACAGTGCAGAGTAACACTGCTATCTTCTTCAGCTTTTTGGCTTTCCAACTTCTGGGTGAAGGTTGCTGGTAATGCTGTATAATCAATGTTTCAAATAAGAGGTGTAACATTTTGTTCAACAAATGGAATGGAATGTATGCTACCCAAATAAAAAGCACAAGTCACTAAATGCAAGCATGATATTTTACAAATATCCATACCCTTGACTCTGACAGTTGCAGATGTGGTTTGGTTTCCACACACACAAAAATATTCTCCACTGTCTTCCTCCTTCAACTGTGTAATTTTCAGCTCACAGGAGGTGTTTCTCTGATTCATCTCATACTTGACTCCAGCTTGGAGGGTTTCAGAACCTTTCTTCCAAAGAACCTCAGCCCCAGGCTTGGATAGCTCACAACCCAGGATAACACTCTCCCCTTCCTTCGTATGCTGGTTCTTCAGTTGCTTTTTAAAAATGGCAGGCAGGGCTGGAGGTAAATAAAGACAACTCCCATTAACTGGAACAGGAAACTGATCGTAAAGTGCTTGGATGAATGGGAAAGGATGATCATGATGGGGATGGATGATGAAAATGATTTGGCACGATGCAGTCTTCCAACAAGCACTTTTTGTAATCATATGCACGAGTCCAGCAGGAGGGCAAACAAGATGATGGCGGTTGCTGTAATGACGTTTAAGTCAGACCAGTGCACTGACTCAAGAGCAAACTGAAACATTTCAATCATTATTCTGTCATGCATAATGCATGATAAAGAACCAACCACTTTTTTTTGGGTCAGGCAGCAATCACTGCCTCCAAGACATCAGAATATGAAACACAAGGTCTTACGAACATCCACACAGTGCTGTGCAATGCAGCATTGCTTCATTGCTTCATTATCTTCCACCATGCAGACCAAAAGACACATTGCGGAGGAAAGGTGATAATCAAACACAACCATATAAATACAAAACAATGCAAAACCTCCCAAAATAGTATGAGCTATCATTGAATCAAGATACAGCTGCAATGACACTAAAATAGCAGATATGACAACAATCGGCTTCACTCACCGTTCGAGCTGAACGGTTCAACTCAAGGCAGCCTCAAGTTACACATTCCGCAATGACATTACAATTTCAAGCAATTGCAAACGAAGAATATGTAAATAAATGTGCAAGGTCTCACGTTATGAACAAATGCTCCTATCACCCAACGAGACCACCGGAACCTCCTGTATAAGCCTAAACATAATACCATGCTCCCGTTCCTACCTTTGACGGTGACCGTTGCCATGCTCTTGGCAGTAACCACGTCACAGGTGTAGGTCTCACTGTCTGTTTCCTCCAGCTGTCTGATGGTGAGGGTCAGGATGCCTTGCTTCTGGGACATATCATAGTGAGGTCCCGACCTGAGCTCTGTGCTGCCCTTGTACCAAGTCACCTTGGTGGGGCTTTGTACTGTCTCACACTGCAGGCTGATGGTGCCCTCCTCTTCAGCATCACAGTCCTTCAGAGCTCTGGTGAATCTGTGGACTGGTTCTGTGAATTGAATGGAATAAATATGTTTCATGCAAATATTCAATAAAAGTGTACCAATTCTATAAAACACTAAATATCGTGTGTATACTTTCCAGATGTCTTCAAGCATATATTTAGTATTTTTAAAGTAATTTAAAGTATGACATTTTAAAGTAAATATTCAGGGGTGGATGAAAATTTCAAGGTAAGATACCATGCAATGTATTACTTTCGGCGATCACAATTGTACCACAATCACACAAGATGAATCCCCTCAGTGTTACCTTTTATCTCCAGCCGGGCCTTGGTGGTTGCTCCTCCAACAACCTCACAGCTGTACTCTCCTGAGTCCTGTGTCGTGACACCATGGATGATCATCTTCCTGACCTTCTCCTCTTGGAGGAGTTCATACTTTTGGCTTTTTCGGATGGCCTTCCCCTCTTTGGCCCAATTCACAGTGGCGCTAATCTGCGTCACCTCACAGGCAAACACGGCATCTTCCCCTGCACTGACGCTTACATTTTGTAGCTCCTTCGACAAAGACTGAGCTTTACCTGCAATAAATAAAACAACATTTTTAAAGCGGGATTAATCCTATCCCCAACCACTATCACACATTTCTCCCTTGTGATGTCAAGTCGCTAGTAAAAATCATTGGGTTTTTTTGCAGGACTTACCTTCAACTGCTAATGTAGTTTTGGAGTTCAGCTCATTAATGCTAAAGATCACTTCTCCAGCATCGGCAGGGGTGACATCCCTGACGGTCAACATGTACTTGCGTCCTTTACTGGAAACTCTGAAGCGTCCTCCGTTAGCAACGGTTGCTCCATTGAGGGTCCACGAGCACGCGTCTGTGCTCTCCCGTGACAGGATGCATTCAAAGCTGCAGGATTCTCCCTCGTTGACCTCCGCTGACTTCAAATACTTGGTGATACCAATGGCTATTTCTAAATCCAGAACAGAGGATAGGGTTCATCATAAGATAAGATGAGCCTTCATAAAAGGCCAAAGGAAGTTTCAAAGTCATCCACTCAAGGTAAAGATAGTGTTGAGCCGGAGAAAAGAGGAGGAGAAATACACTTAACACACAATACAAATACAGAACTGAAACACAATATACAAAACTGAAACTAATATAAGGATATGAGGCAAATACTCAGAGAAAGGGTACACATAGGGTCTACTATTACATATAGTAAAACAATTGTCAAAGACTTCCCCAATCTCACCATGTGGTTAAGCTGTACTCACCTCTTACAGTCACCTTTGACTTGGACACCTCAGTTCCAAGGTCGCAGCTGTACACTCCGGCGTCCTCCTTGGTGACCTCCTTGATGATCAGTCCCAGGGACTTGCCAGTATGGAGGAGCTCGTACTTAGGGCCAGCCTTCAGTGCGGCTCCGTCCTTCCTCCAGGTCGGCGACACCCTGGGCTTGCAGGCCTCGCACGCCAGCGTGATCATGCCTTTCTCTTCCCCGACGACGTCATCCAGCGACTTGAGGAACACGGCCCGTTTCTCTGTATGGTATTAGAGCTAGAAGTTAAACCTGCACTATGTCGCTTTTACACTGCAGCTATTCATGCCATTTAAAAAATAGAGCAAAAGAATGTTCGTTTTGAAGGGGAAAAAAAGTGGCACTCCGCCAGTCAATCCATTTAGGGATTTTTCTTCATAAAATTGTTTATTCTGGTCCACCTTTGTCCGGCCACCGTGGTAAAATCACAGGTGACAAAACAAAAAAGACAAAAAAAAATGGTGGCACTGATACATACGTTTGTTCACCAGCTCCTGAATAACTGAAAAACAACCGATCAACCATGCTGTCCTCACCTTTGACCTTGAGCGTGGCGGACTCCTTGACCTTGCGGACTTGGATGCTGATGGTGCCGCCGTCCTGCGGAGCCAGGTTCTTCAGCGTGAGCTTGTGCGCCTTTCCCTCGTGGCTGATGGTGTTCACCTCGTTGGTGCACAGCAGCTTGTCGTTCAGCAGCCACTGCAGCTCTTCATCCGCGTAGTTGATCTCACAAGTGAAGGTGGCATCGTTGTCTTCATCCACCTCGGTGTCGACCAAGTGCTTGGAGATCTTGATGTCGCGTGCTGGAAGGCCAAGAGAGAGGAGGGGGATAGCGGGCTGCAGTTATTCCATTCCACGTTGCCGGGTTTCGTATGCAACATCGCGCATCGTAATGCTAAATCATAACGACAGCGCTAGCACAAGGAAAAGGATCACAAAGTTGGTGCGGGCTGTGATCATGGGGATAAAACAACCCCCTCCATCCACCTTACACTTTAATACAAAAAACAATTTTGACCGCACCACTGGATTCATACCTTCCACGATGAGAGAGCCTTTGGTCTTGGCAGGTCCAGACTGACAGCAGTATTCGCCACTGTCCTCCGCAGTCAGGTGCTGAATGGTCAGCTGAGCCTTTGAAGCATCTTGCCTGATGCCAAACTTGTCCGATGCTGCCAGTAGCGTTTCCCCTTTAAACCAGTTCACCTCTTTGGGCACGGTAGAGAACTTGCAGCTCAGTACAGCCGAGGCTTTTTCCTTCGCTTTCACCTCTTTGATGGGCTCCACTACCTCCAGGGGGCGCTCTGCAGGGGAACATTAACAATGTTTGATTCAACTGAATCCTACCTACTGTGTCCATGTATAACGGTGCTGTATAATATTACAAAAGCAACAGCTTTAACTGTTTTACCTTTGACAAAGAGTTGTGCATTGGATTTGCTCTTGCCAGCAGTGAACTGCACGGGTCCAGTCATGGATGCTTTGGTCTTTTTAAAGGTGAGACGATGCAAAGTGCCTTCTTTCTCCATTTCGACGTCATTGCTCTCCTGCAACACTGCTCCGTTCAGTGTCCACATCGGAGGCTTCACCAGCTCCATGCTGATTTCCACTTCGAAGACGGCCGCGAAAGGCTCTGTCACTTCTACCGCACTCAACTCTCGAACAATGCTGATGGACTGCTCTGTTGGCACCAGGAGGAAAAACAGAGCAGCTTGGTTCTGTACAGCTCATTGATGTGAATGACGAAACAAATAAAAAAACAACATAGTTGTGTATATTTACATTAAAGAAAAAAAAGGTTTAATTGCAAAAAAAGAAGCGATCATTGATTGCTTTGCCTTTAGACATGACAACTGCACAGCAGGAAAGCATACAGAGACACAGCAGAGGTCAGATCCACAGACAAACAAACAGACGGACAGACAGACTGATAAACAGGTAGATACACAACAAAACAACCGACAGACAGACAGACCTCTCATTGCTTAGGGGTTTGATGGCATGAAGTTTCTCTTATGAACTTCAGTAAAAGGTCGTCGGGGTCGTCTACACGGTCGTCACATCACTAGACTCGCTTTGATTCAAACGTCGGCATTGGAGGCACACTGCTCAGCATAGCTACCATAGCTCCCAGGGCTCCCGTCCGTTTACCTTCCACCAGCAGCTTACAGGACGTCTTGTCATCGATGGCGTCACAGGTGTAGGTGGCTTCGTCGTCGGCGCACACATCGTTGATGGTGAGCTTGCGGTAAATGTCTTCGCTCCTGATCTCGTACTTCTGGTCATTCTTGATCTCCGTCTTGTTCTTGTACCAGCTGACCCTGGCGCTGGCGCGGGACACCTGACACTCCAGATGGCCGCGATGCTTGTGCATCGCAATCTTATCGCGAAGCCTCTTCACAAACTTCACGGGCAGCTCTGGGGCGATAACAACACCACCTCATCATTGCTCAGTGCCAACCATGTACGGCCAAGGGGAATATGAAAGCCTATTGCCATGACCACGGTCAAAGTCCTTTTCTAACCACCCGAATGAAATAACATATACAATGTACATGTGGGCCTTTTCTCTGAGTTCTAAAGGAGACCAATACTTGAATTTACAACAAAGAACCTTTACAATGCCTTTACAACAAACAAAAGCAATCAAATCTGGAGAAAGCAAACTACATCCCGATGCTAAAGACCAGTTCCATATACCAAGAGACAAACATTTGTGTGACCAAAGTCCTATCTAAACCAAGCATATCGCAAGCTAAACACCAACTTTACTGATACACAAAGCTCAAGTAATAGAGTTCAGAGGTGTCATAGGTGTTCACACACTATTACATATGCTGGACAAATTTTTTCACTTTCTTGGATTGGTTTCAAATAGCCTGCGAACAACTTCCGTCAACTGACAGGAATAGACCCTGTCTACTGAGGAAATGGACCCCAGCCAAGTCTCCATCACATCCATCACGCATCGCGTGGAAATACAACCACATGTTGCAGAAGAAACCCAACCCCTAGCCCTCTTCTAGGGGATGACTACTCACTCTAGATTCTATCAACTGGGAAGAGGGAGAGCCTTCTCCATAGCAGGACCTAAACTTAACATAACTTTCCAATAAATTAGATACCAGTCAAAAAGTGTAAGCCTGAAGAAACAAATAAACTCCGACAAGCTCAAACAAACATCAGCTAATTCAAAAATTAACCTTTTATGAGCTAAGTAAATCAAATCAAACACTTAGCAGCGCTCCACCAATAAAAATGTATATGTTGAAGAACTGTTAACCTTAATACAATAAAACTCCTACAGAGAATTGTTGTATTTGCCATCAAGACTCAATGAGACATAAAGGTCTGTTATGTAATTAATGACAGGAAATAACTGGATTGGCCAGTGTCAAAACTTCTTAACCAATTGGATTTGTGACCTATCTGAAAACAGGTCAGATGTCCAATTACAGTTTTGACCACTGAAACCACTCAATAGGTTTAGATAAAGATCCTATTGCAACCTGTCTCTAAATTAGTCGCAAACCTTATTAGTTATTGATGTTGACATAAAGCAACCACACTAAATATACCAGTCTCACCTTTCACTTTAAGTTTTGCAATTGAGGAGGCCTTCTCAGCTGTAAATTTGATCTCACCAACATCTTCTGGAGTCACAGATTTGAACAGGAGGACATAGGTTTTACCTATGGCAAAATGAAAACAAAAGCAGAATTACATCTGAAGCCCAAAGCTCCAAGGAGCGCACATTTCATTTCATATCTAAAGCAATAGAAGTAAAAATAGCTGTGTGCTGCAAGGGCCCCCCTCCCGCTAACACCCTCTTGGTGAAGCCATAGCCTTCCTTTCGTTAACCCGTGTGCCTGCATGTTGAGTTAATGACGATAAAGAACACGTTGAATACTGTACATGCTGCCATCTAGAACCTGGAAATGTTACCCACCCTCTTGTCTCATTTTGACGTTGTCCCCCACTTTGAGCTTGCTGCTCCCCTTGTACCACTGGAAGTCCACCTCGTCGTGGGAGATTTCACACACAAACGAGGCGCTCTCCTTCTCCGTCACCTCCACGTCCTCCAGCTTCCTAACGATCCGAATGTCTCTGGCTGCAGGGACACGCGTGAATGAGTCTCCTGCCGCATGATTTTACCGTGTGTACATTTAAACAGTGAACTCAAAAGGTATTTCCTCTCTCAATGGATTACCGTGCACGGTGAGCGTGGCTGATGTGTTGTCGTCCGCGGAGCGGCAGATGTAAGTGCCTTGGTCTTCTGTGCTACATTTCTGGATGATCAGACTGCGCTTGCGGCCCGAGGAATAGATTCCCAGGTTCTTCCCGGGTTTCAGTTCCGTGTCACCCTATGAAGGATTGGAGATTTTTTTAATTTTTTAACCATAGTACTTTTGTGATTATTTTTTCCATCATAATTTGGCAATAAAGACGGTACAGTCACTGTTGCATAGGCTACATTCAACAGATAGCCTCGTAGATTGGCTATCTATGTTTCTTACCTTAAACCACTTGACTTCTGCGTTGGTCCTTGAGACTTCACACTCAAAGGTGGCTTTATCCTTCTCAGGAGCACGGATATCCAAAATGGGTTTGGAGATCATGGCGGCAGGTTCTGTGAATACAACCAAAAAGTCCTTGGTCAGCAAGACAAAACAATTATTTCAGCAAAACGAAATAAAACTGCTCAGTGCTGAATTTTGAACAAACCTGTGACAATCAATTTGCCGGACGTGTGGACCCCTTCTGCTTGGAAAGCGATTGTTCCTGCATCCTCCATCTTGAGTTGGGAGAGCGTAAGGGCATGCTTCTTCCCCAAAACTGTGGTACGACAGGTGGGCCCTGTCTTGATCTTTAGGCCATCTCTGGTCCAGGAGCCCTCAACGTCAGCCTGGTTGAGCTCCACCTCCAGAGTTACCGTCTCTGCCTCCTGAGCCCTGGTTTCCGCCAGTCCTTTCACAATCGAAATCTTCCTCACTGCACAAAGAGAAGATGAGGTGCTGATTCAGTACGCCAAAAGTTTCTTTGTCATCTGACATACACTGTTCAAAGGGCTGTCTTGGGGCTTATTCATGGATGGGAGTAGGCCCCTACTCAAAGAACTTGCAATAAGCTATCACTCTTACTCTCAACAGTGAGCTTGGCCTGGGTCTTGTCGTCCAGCGTTTCACAGGAGTAGAGGCCACGGTCTGCGTACACCACGCTCTTAAAGACTAGACTCTGCTTGGCTCCATCCACCAGCAGCTCCATGTTGCCTGCCGGCTGCAGCACCACGCCGTTCTTCATCCACCTGACCTCCGCCGAGGGCTTGCTGAGCTCCACCTCCATCCTCACCTCGCTCTGCTCCTCCACGGTCAGGTTCTCCAACTTCTTCTTAATGGTCACAGGAACCTCTGGAATAGCAACCACAAGATATAACATATAACAACATGTCAAATCCCATCAATTCAACCCCATAAATGAAGAAGGGCATTTAGCAGACACTTTTGTCCAAAGCAACATACAACCAGTACATTTGTGAGGGTCGACATGTGGACAGTTGGAGGTGGGGATCGAACCGCCAACCCTCCGGTTAGTGGACGACCCACTCCACCCACTGAGCTCCACCCATGTCGCCCCTAAATGTGTGTGCTTTTTCAGTTCGTACGTTGCACTTGCAGAGTGGCGTTGCAGCCCTTGCCCTCTGCGTCCACGCTGATTTCTCCGGCATCTTTCTGGGTGACGGCGGTGATGGTGAGGGAGTGGCTGGTGCCACCGTGCTCCATCTTGTACTTTGGTCCGGCGACGATGGGTATGTTGTCGCGGAACCATTTGACGTTGACGTCCGCTGGTGTGACGGTGCATTTAAAGATGGCGTCTTTTCCCTCCACCGCTACAACATTGTTTAGCTTGGCGGTTAGCCTCACCAGCCTGGGTGCTAAAGGAATAGAGAAAAAGCCCCATCAAAGTGAGTGAGTCATTCTACTTAAACGACAACTGTTTTTTGCTCAGTCACACGTTGAAAGCTAAATTAACTCATCCTTACCCTTTGATGTGACCTGAGTGGATGTCTTGTCATTTTTACATTCACAGCTGTATTCTCCCTCATCATCCTTGGTCACAGCGGTCACAGTAAGGACCCGCTTGGCGCCGTCCGTGCTGACGACAAACCGGCCGCCTGGCCTGATTTCCTTACCGCCATGGCGCCAGAGAACGTCTCCAGCCGCCTGGTTTAGCTCACACAACAGGCTCAGTGTGCCCCCCAACTCCACCGTGACTGCCTTCAACGGCGTCACAAACTTCACCGCTGACTCTGAAAGGAGAACGTACTTTTGATGATGTCGGTAACACGTCGGGGCCATAGCTGTCATCTGAAGCGTCAACACATCCACCGGTTCCCATTAGAATGTAAGTGGCTCACCTTTGACCTGTACCTTGAACTCTATTTTGTCAGTGGCCGTGTGACAGGAGTATGTGCCGCTGTCTTTGTACTCGGTGGATTTCACCACCAGCGTGCGAGACAGGCCATCTTTCCTGATCTCGTACTTGCTGCCCTCGCTGAGCTGCACGCCGTCCCTGAACCACGTGACAGAGGCGCTGTCCGAGGTCAGCTCGGCGGTCAAGACCACCTTCTCGCTCACTTCAACACAGGTGTCCTTGATCGACCTCTTCTGGAACTTTGCGGCGGTATCTTGAGTTTTGAGGGAAAGAAATCCGTGAAGTTTCATAGATCAGAGAAAAGATTGGCTGAGAAGAGGCTGTTTCGGAGTGTTTCGCTTACCTGCCACCTGTACCTTATACACCAGCTTCTCAGTCCCAGCTTCACAGATGTATTCTCCAGCATCCTTCTTTTCCACACTGTCTATCACCAGCTGGCGACTCTTAGCATTGGACTCCATATGAAGTGTTTTGCTGGAGGTCAGCAACTTGCCATCCTTGTACCACTTCACCTCTGTCTTCACATCAGAAACCTCACAGCTGAGGGTGGCTTTCTGGGAGAGAGTGGCCTTCACCTCTCTCTGGGTGGACTCCTTGTTGGAGAAAGCTGGCTTGGTTTCGATCTCTGGACAGGTATAGAATAGAGAGGTTCAATATGAGCAATATGAGGTTCTTGTTATTTTTCTATATTAGACTACCCTAAATACTGTAATTGTCACTGTGAAAAAACCAAACACAAACTCACTTGATCAATTAAGTAACAGAAGCATGATGAGCCCTTACCTACAACTTGCAACTTATACACCAGCTTCTCAGTTCCAGCTTCACAGACATATTCCCCAGCATCCTTCTTCTCCACCTTTTCAATGATCAACAGACGAGTTTTCCCTTTTGTCTCAGAGTAGATGGTCTTGCTGGAGGTCATCAGTTTGCCATCCTTGTACCATTTCACCTCTGTCTTTGCATCAGACAGCTCACAGCTGAGGGTGGCTTTCTGGGAGAGCGTGGCCTTCACCTCCCTCTGGATGGACTCCTTGTTGGAGAAAGCTGGCTTGGTTTGGATCTCTGGACACGTTTAGAATAGAAAGGTGTGGGAACATTATGACAGTTCATATTGCTAACATTAAATAATAGACCAAATCACAGATAAGTATACAAGGACACAAATGCATCATAGTATTCTATAAAGGAGAAAAAATGGCCCTCTGAGAAGATATTACACCTAGAATGAAACCCGAATATGTAGACATTAGAAACCTACATTCCTATCAGAGAAGCTGAATATTGCAGAGAACATCTCACTTTGCATTTAACATCTTCAATCAAAGGTTCTTGTCATTATTCTATTTTCTCACTCTGAGGTCCTTGGCAACGCCAATCCTTAAACCAAACGCACATAACTGATCAATAAAGCAATGGAAGACAAAGATTTAATTAGCCCATACCTGCCACCTGTAACTTATACACCAGCTTCTCAGTCCCAGCTTCACAGATGTATTCTCCAGCATCCTTCCTTTCCACACTGTCTATCACCAGCTGGCGACTCTTAGCCTTGGACTCCATATGAAGTGTCTTGCTGGAGGTCAGCAACTTGCCATCCTTGTACCATTTCACCTCCGTCTTCACATCAGAAACCTCACAGCTGAGGGTAGCTTTCTGGGAGAGAGTGGCCTTCACCTCCCTCTGGATGGACTCCTTGTTGGAGAAGGCCGACTGGGACTCTAAAGATGGATGCGTTGAGAAGAACAGTCAACAGCGACAAATTACAGTGGAACTACAAGCAAGCACAATGTGGATGTCTCAATACATTCTAAAACAGGTCAAACTACTTCATTAGTTCTACCTAATCAACTAAAACCAGTAGGTCATTAGTTCCACCTGAGACATGGATCCTGAAGACCAGCTTCTCCCCAGCAGCTTCACAGATGTATTCTCCAGCATCCTTCTTCTCCACCTTTTCAATGATCAACAGACGAGTTTTGCCTTTTGTCTCAAAGTAGATGGACTTGCTGGAGGTTATCAGTTTGCCATCCTTGTACCATTTCACCTCTGTCTTTGCATCAGACACCTCACAGCTGAGGGTGGCTTTCTGGGAGAGAGTGGCCTTCACCTCCCTCTGGATGGACTCCTTGTTGGAGAAGGCTGCACTGACTACAGTGGAAGCACTGACTGCAGTGGAAGCACTGACGGCAGTGGAAGCACTGACTGCAGTGGATGCACTGACTGCAGTGGATGCACTGACTGCAGTGGATGCACTAACTGCAGTGTATGCAGTAGCTGCAGAGACTGTAGTGGCTGCTTGGGTTTCTGTAAAAAAAAAAGTAGAAAAATAATCATGACAAAAATTGTTATTCTAACATAAAGTTCAGAACCAGTGCTCAAATTACAATCCCAAACTAAATATAATAAGTCAACTGTTTGACATTTCAAGCCAATCAGAAGCAACAACGTCAGCACACAATTATTACCTTTAATCTTGACCTGGAATGTGACTTTGTCTCCAGCTGTCTCACAGCAATAATGTCCTTCATCACTTTTTTTGGCATTCTTGATGATCAGTCGGCGCTGCGTTCCTTTAGAGACCATGCTGGTCCTTTGGTCTTCTTTGATCTCCATCTTGTCTTTCTTCCACACCACGACGGCACTGGCAGAAGATACCTCACAGCTCAGCTCAAGGTCCCCTGTGAGGGTTGATGTCATCCCCATGGTGCCTCTGGGTTTGTTGATGAACTTCACAGGCTCATCTTGAAGACAGAGATACTATTTTATTGATATGCTTTTTATAAGGAATGGATATAATTTGGGGACACTTCATTTTCTATGCATCAAAGCACTTATTTGTAGGATAGGCAGATGTGGGGTAGGCCAATCACACATCAAGCTAAGGACAGTTGCAATTCAAGTTTCTTCAGAGGTAATTTGTCAAAAGTTCTCTTTCATTTCCTTTGCAAATTGTTATAGTCAAAGCCACGCAGATGTTTGTTTACGCCTTGGGAGAAGTTGTCTTTGCGAGACAGAATCCATACTGCTGTTGATTACATGATGACAGAAGGTGCTTTCCTCTTTGTGATTATTCAGAAACACCTGCTAGCACCTGTTAGCACCTGCTAGCAGCTGCTGAGCATCACTGCAGCTCATATTTCACTGCGTCCTATGGTGCTGGAGCGTGCCATCTCTAATTTGTAGGCTTAAGATTGACAGGTCAAAGCCAAAACATAATCTAGTCGGTTTTAAAAAGTTGTGATGCACATCTCAATTAATTCACACTGGTGAAAACCCATAGAGATCTTGAATTGGATTGTTCAATATACCTTTAAGGGCAAGTTGCAGGGACATTCTGTCGTCATCCAAAACACACTCGTAGACACCCACATCCTCCTCTGTAACATTGTGGACCAGCAGGGTCCTCTTCCGCTCTGTCATCACGTATTCATACTTTTTCCCTACTTTCACTTCCCGTCCATTTCTCATCCAGACCACCTGGAGAGACAGAAGACATAAACAAGAACATTCAGGTGCGGGAATGAAAACCAGGTTTAGGATGTGCCACGGTGAAACAGCAAGCAGTTGGGTTTTTTCCACATCACACACCTTTGTCTCGTAATCAGACACCTCTGTGGTGAGCTGAGCAGTGGCTTGAGCAGTGCAGGTCACGACCTCCGTGCGATCTGACTTACTGGTGAACCTGACAGATGGGGCTGAAAATAGAAGTGTTGTATAATGAGCTATTCAGGAGTTTACTGGTCATCCAATGGAAAATTAGCGGACCACTTCCAAGGTCCAGCACAGCCGTGTCCCTAATTGAAAATGCTGCTGAGGACGGACTAGTGGTAATGGAAATGTGTCGACGTTAACCGCAAATTCCGGAGGGGTGCTCACCCTTAACACTTAGGGCGCAGCGGGTCTCTGAGCCGCCGCCCACAAATTTGATCTCGGCTCCGTTCATTTCCATGGTAACCTGGCGGATGGTCAGCGTGTGAATGTTCTTGGACCGCGTGATGAGGTACTCGGCTCCGCTGCGCAGCATGCGGCCGTTCAGAGACCAGAACCCGGAGCACACGGCGGACAGCTCCACGGACAGCGAGGACTCCTCTCCGAAGGTGGCGGTGCTGTTCACTAGCCCTTTCTTCAGTTCCGCCGAAGGCTCTAAAAAAGGAAAAAGAAAAGCCTCAATAAATGCTGTATATAAGTCACTAGCGGCACTTGAGTAAGTTATTGGTACTTCGACTACTTCTTACCGAGATAGAAGCTTCCAGGCACCTCCAAGTAGGGGCTCTGGCCAAAGTCATTAACAGCGGAAATACGGAACTGGTAGCTGGCCTCCTCTGTAAAGTTGCAGAGTGTCGCCTGGGTCGAGACGATTACTTCTGTGGTGTTGCACCTCTGCCATGTCTGGGTGGCCACCTTCCTCCTTTCAATGATGTAGCTCTTGATGGGCACGGGGCGATCACTGTCGGGGGGAGACCACTGGAGGGTGATGGATGAGTCTGTCTTGTTCTGCACCACGGCATCGACTGGGGGGTCTGGAGGATGTTTTCTTGCAGCTACAGAAAAACGAATATGCCTTGAGCTTGTTTTTTATATTTAAAAGAGATAGGACGTTGGTATTCAATTTCCAACGGACCATCTGTAATGCATGGCAGTACCGGGGCAAGATTAAAAGGTGAAGAGGTGAAGAGGTAAGAGGTGCAGCAGAAGTGTGCGTGGATTAGAAGTGTGTGTTTTGCCCCTCACCAGTAACAGAGAATCGAGTGGACGTCTTGCAGTCTCCCGCCACGAAGGCCACTTCCCCTGAGTCCCCTGACTGGCAGTCTTTGATGGTGAGGGTGTACTGTCTGAGCACACAGGCCATGGAGATCCGGGAGTCTTGCTTCAGCCTCTCACCATTGCGGGTCCAGTAGGAGTCGGGGCAGGGGTGCTCCAGCTCCACGCAGAATATGACCGCGTCACTGACGGGGACCACTGTCCTCCTGGGCAGCTTTTTGGTAATGTTACCTGGACAACAACCGTGAAAGGGTCATTTCTCATTTACAACTAGATTGTTTGAATGAAATAAAACAACATATAATACACCCAAAAACATAAAAACAAGAGTTTTTTATGTTTTTGGATAAAAAAGAGTGTATACATATTATGTATACATGTTATGTATACACCCTAGGCATACAAGCTTTTGTCTCCCTATATTCTTGATTTCAGACTTTCGGTAGAAAGGCTATGTAGGATGCAAATGGCATGTGAGCATGTCGCTTTTTACAGTAAGTAAGAGTAACTTCCTGGTTGTAGATCTAGCAAGAACATCCGACTGCGGCCAATGGGATTTTTAAGGATGTTGTGGCCATACCAATCGACAAACACCAAACGCCTCACACAGACACAGAACCCCAAAGGGCGCGTGTGCACAA
Organism: Urophycis floridana; assembly: GCA_027123135.1. NCBI lineage: Eukaryota > Metazoa > Chordata > Actinopteri > Gadiformes > Phycidae > Urophycis > Urophycis floridana. The sequence goes on along the minus strand of JAOPUI010000133.1, from coordinate 2,629,416 downwards.
CGGTCCATACCCAGCACGGTCAGCTCAGCCACGGTGCGGCTGCCCTCCGCCATCTCGCAGATGTACACGGCGTCGTCGTTGGTGGTGACGTTGTGGATGGTGAGCAGGCGCAGCGTGCCGTCCTGCTGCATGCGGTACTTGGAGCTCTGCTCCAGGCGCGTCTCCTCCATGAACCAGTGGGCCTGGGTGGCCAGCGCGGGCACCTCGCACAGCAGCGTGGCCGACTCCTTCTCCTGCACCTCCACGTCCTGCAGCTTCTTCCTGAACGGGACTTTGGGCTCTGGTCCACAGGAGGACAGCGGGGGAATGGCGTGTTAAGGGCTGTCGTGATTGCAGTCATTGTCATGGATGAATTGTATCAGTGTCGCTCTTTTATTGTAATTGATAGGGAGGAAATAAATGCAATAAATGTCCGTCAATGTGCATATAAAAGATTGTATGCAATTGAAACATGTATTTTATGTGTATTTTTAAGTACATACAATTTCATGTTTCATGTTATTTTTGGTCCTTATTCTCAGGACCCAAGCCAATAGTTAATCCGGTGTCATTTAGGTTGATATGTCTCACTCTGAAATAGACATTCTGTTTATAACACTATTCTCTATTACACCCTGTCTATTCTAACACCATAGACAGGGATCTTAGCCAAGGAGCCCAAAGTTGAGTTAATTTGGGTAATGAAAAAAATACCTCTACGGTCCCTAGATTGTTATGAATAATTCTACACATTTTCTGATTTAGCTTATATCTGGCGAAAAGAAACATATGAATACAGGCTACATATAGGCTATGTCACAAGCCTATATGTAGGTTACATATAGAAGAGATCATGTTGTACAACGTGAGCAAGTGAGCAATTGAATTGAATCATTAACAGTACGTATCCAAATTCAGATCTTGGCTTGAACTCTGCTGAAGATGAACCCAAATACAATCATAGCAGCATGCTCCCTTAAATTCATTAGCAGTCAAAAGCTGAGATTAGCTGAAAATGCAAAAAAAAAAAAAAAAGTGTAGGCCTACATGTGTTTGAGTATCTGTTTAGCTAGTTTAGTATGAAGTAATATTTGTCATATATGTATTGCGTGTGGGGTACGAAGCAAACTTGATATTAGCTACTAGCAAGTGATATTCAGTATTTCTTATAGGGTTTTATGGTTCCCGGGGCTTATAGAATGCTTGCATAATTAGAGGAAGACATACAATGTGTACAGTGAGGAAGACATACAGTGTGTGAAAAGAGGTGAAGTCCTTCGACAAACTGGTCAATCCATTCATGATTTCATGACAAACAAGTTACAAGCATGTTGCAATGCAAAGGCTTCACTGTGAAATGTAATGCAACAATAGCCTCTACATCAATTTATAGTCAATATGTCTGTGGACATTTGACGTGTCCAATGGAAAGCTTCTCATCTACCATGACAGTGCTTGGAGGCTAAAGCGAGTGAGTAACCATCATTCCAGCTGGGAACTACTCATCACCAGCAGAAAATAGCATGGAAACACAACACCCTGCAACACAGCCATGGTTTGGCCCTGTAGTGTGACGGTAAACACTAGTCAAGGGGGAAATCTGAAGCAGTTACAGTTACAATGAACTTCTGTTTGCTCTGAGAAAGAACACAGTCTGCTTTAAGCCAAAGAGAGCCGTTCACTCGGACTCACAGCTTCAGAAAGTGAAAGGGACATCACAGCACCTTCCTCCAGGTTAATTTCATCCAGCACCACCAGTTGCCATGCGATACCACAGATTCATTCAAAAGTAAAAAGGGAGTGAGCCTATGTGTTTTAAAGAGGGAGGCCCTCTCTTTGGAAAGGGAGTGGATATCAACGGGCCACCTAATGTTACAGGACTGACATTTGTTAGGGAACTCAAGACTGCCTTGATCACATATGTGACCTTTGAATTTGCTGGTGTGCTACTTTATTCACTGGCGTAAACTGACTAGATCACAATGATGACACAATGGAAGTCATGTTTCATATGCAGTCAAGGACCTAAGAAATTCTGACTATAAATATGTGTTCAAAGTCAATGGCCTATATAAATGTATGCACATCTATGTGTTGTTGACTCAATTTGAAACAACGTGAACCGCGCTGAAGTGTCGAAGCCACTGCAGCTGCAATAAAATGCAATATTATCATTTGGTAAGTGACATTGGTCAGTAAGTCAACCTTTCATAACACTTTCAGCCCTTTGTTTATGTTGGAATAATTAGTAGTCACCATTTATGATTTCCATTTAAATAAATCAAATAGTATCTACCACGTTTACAACTTGTGTTATGCACACACTCCATACAAACGGACATGATGGGAAATATGATTTTTTTTTTTTTTTAACCAAAAATATAAAATACCGCACCACCTCATCCATATCAGTGCGTAATGAACTGTAACCACGCCCCCTCCAGCAAGAACCGATTCGAGGCAAAACCTCACCCTTGACGATCACCAGCACGGCGCTGTAGGTCTGGCCGGCCATATTGGTGGCGTTGCAGGTGTACAGGCCATTGTCGCTCTGCTTGCAGTACAAGATCTTCAGGATGAAGTTCTCCGCCTGGTCCTCGTAGATGACCTGCCGGCGGCCCTCGCTGATGTTGCAGCCGTCCTTCCTCCAGGTGATGTGGGGCTTGGGGTGGCCCGTCACGAAGCAGCTGAGCTTGGCGTGCTTCCCCTCCGTCACCGTGCAGGTGCGGGTGAACACGCCCTTGGGCAGCTTGGCCAGCGCCGCCGCCCTCATGCCGTGCTCCAGACTCAGGGCGCTCAGCCCGTCCTTGATGCTGGCGGCGGCGGCCATGGCGGTGCTGGACGACACTAACGAGGAGGAGGAGGAGGAGGAGACAGTGGAGCTGACCTCCTCGGTGCGGTAGACGGAGATGTCCTTCTTCATGTCCTCCTTGCGCCTCTGCAGGTGCGAGAGCAGCGAGGTGTTCTTGTCCGCGGCGCCCTGCTGCCGTGAGTCCTGGGCGTCCACGGCGAGCACGGCGCAGGCGTGCGCGCGCCCGGCGCCGTTCTGCACCCGGCAGGTGTAGGTGCCGGCGTCCAGGTTGCGCACGCTCTGAATCTTCAGGGAGCTGCTGTCGCTGTCCGACGTGATCCTGACGCGGTTGGTCACGCCCATGTAGCGGCCGTCCTTCTCCCAGTCGAAGCTGGGCTCCGGGTGGGCCGCCACCCGGCAGTAGAGCAGCAGGTCGCCCCCCAGCACCACGCGGGTGTTGGTGGGCTTCACCATGAAGACCGGCGCCCTCGGGGCCATCTCCGAGGGCAGGGCCACCTTGAGGGTGACGGCAGCGTAGGCCTCCCCCACGGGGTTTTTGGCGCGGCACAGGTACTGGCCGCTGTCCTCCAGGGTCAGGTCGTAGATGGTGATGCGGTACACATCGCCGTCCTCCACGGTCTTGAAGCGACCGCCAGACGTCAGCCTCAGCTTCCCCTTCTCCCAGGTGATGAGTGGGGTGGGGTTACCCACGATGGTGCAGCTGAGCGTGGCATCCTTGCCCACGCACACCGAGAAAGCCTTTGGCCGAGTGAGGAACCTGGGCGCTCCCCCAAACAGGTCCTGATCCATTACTTCTCCCTGTGGGCCAGGGGCGAAAAACACTGTCAATAGATTGGATTGAGTAGTATTTTGAAAAAAAACACAATAATTTGTGTGTGAGATGCTCTGAGATGCTAAAGTGTACAAACTTGAATGTAATTCATAAATGAAAAAAAATATTTGTAATAATCTTCACCATAGAGTTCATATAAATAAATATATAATAATACATGATATGATATTTATTCTATTTTGAAAAAAAGTTACCTTAAGATGACATAGACTTTCATTTATTTTAATATGTGTGTCCTTAAATGCTCGCGCCCTTTTCCTGACCGTAGTTTCAAACTACTCTGGGTGACATCTATAAATCACACTATGCAAACGCACGTAAATAAGTAACAAAGATGCCACTTTTAAAGTAGACAGTATGTCTCAGCCGCCCCCTACCCTGCATGGTTTCTCACACTATTTATATAGGCCTACTTATTATACAGCCGTATCCCCGACTTCAAATGAATAACACCGAGGCAAAAACGTCCAACAAATGAAATATCTCCAATAAATACCATGATCGCACACACAATAAACGCATTCCTTGTTAACAAGGTCAAATAGAGAAGACATGGGCCTTCTGCCTTTCAAATGGCGACATTTGCCAACTTCGTCACCTCGCTCCACTGAGCGGCGCGTCCCTAAAATAACCGCAGCTGTCGGAGCGCGTCTTCTCTGTCCATTGCCATTTGTAGAAGCAGGCGAGATTAGCCGTCTGACAGAGAGAGCGCCACTCTTAGGTTTTAGGCTACATTATACAAGAAAGGGAGAATGAATCCTTGATTCTCCACTCCACCCAGTTTTTTACAGAATGTAATTGAAAGCTAAAGCTCGCGGATCTATTTGACAAATGTCAGTAAGATATAGGGCTAGGTAGATAGGTCGGGTTTTATTCTCGGCATATTTCAACCACAAGTTTAGAAAGCCATACAGGTGATAAATTAGTGCGGGGAAATGCTAATTAGGACATGCGACCAACGTGGCTGACCGTTACTAAAATAAAATAAAAGTCAAATAATAATGCTCCTTAACTAGTCAGTACAATTGAATTGCAGTTTTCTCTAGGCCTACTAAAAGACAGCAGAGAGCTTTTTTATAGTAGCATTCACTATACAACTATGCAATAACTTCAGTTTTATACGAGATTAATACCTTAATCTTCAGACACACTTGAGTCAAATCGATGTTGTAGGCTACATATGGACTAAAAGTTGTATGATGAAGATAATTGGATTATGATCCGGTACTCGTAGCCTACGTGGGAATTCCAAACTAAATATTTCCTCTGCGTTGAAATATCCTCCAATTGATAATAAATCCGGGATAGTGTGACATCCCCCCCAGTCTCCCACGGTGGGCGCTCGACTACACGTATAGTTTGTCTTTCTTCTCCGGTACCTCACGATGACAACTATCTGACGCGCCTCTTTGGGTTCAGCCTCCTTTCTAAAATAGACGTGTCACACCTCACTGCAGATAGCACGCAGGTTAGGATGGAAAGCAGATTTGCTTGACTTCAACCAGACACAAAAGCGTTGAAAAGCGTGTGTATGATAGGTCTACTGCCGATTCGCATTGGCATTTATTCAAAGAAAACCAATCTTCTTCTCAATGTCAATAGAATCAGTAAAGTGTAGGCCTAATGTATCTACTAATCTCTTACCAAACACAACGAGCCTTATTATCGCTGCCATTTGTTTTAAGCTGACAAATGCTCTCATATCTTATAAATGCATCATTACACAAACACAATCCGATCTGATCATCATTCGATCGGCTCAGATTCCTCCTCACCCCTTCCATGTGCACATTTGGTCAGGCCTCAAGCAACCCAGTCCCATCCCTCGCATTCCTTTACCAGTTATTCGACAATATTAGCCAACACACTATCAAATGTCAGAACTTTGTTAACAGTGTGCATTGGGGCTTGTGTTCTTGCTGCGCTACTGTCGGGCTTTCCCCCTCCCCTCCCCACTGAGTGACAGCAGCAGGTCCCGGGGCCTGGATTTAAACCAGAGAAACCCTAGCAGAGGATACACGCTCACTGTGGCCACTCGCTTTATCCCCTGCTGCTGCACTGTAACACATCACGTTTGCACTACAGCACTTGCAGCACAAGCTATTCAGGTGCATCGATTGTGATTATTCCCCAATAGAATGATTAGCCCTATTATCAGTATTATTATGAATAGGTCTATAAACAGATGATTGGGCAATGTAATAATAATATTTCATACCAACCAGCTGTTTGTAGGCCTATGGTATGGAACTGATATTTAATTCATACTAATCTATGAATCATATGAATCATGATGTATGACAAGACGTTTTTGTTAAGTCTCTAACTTAGTAACAGATGAATGTATGTATGAATGTATGTATGTATGTATGTATGTATGTATGTATGTATGTATGTATGTATGTATGTATGTATGTATGTATGTATGT
>JAOPUI010000133.1:2551938-2556197 GCA_027123135.1 Urophycis floridana | reverse complement strand
GTGTGTGTGTGTGTGTGTGTGTGTGTGTGTGTGTGTGTGTGTGTGCGTGTGTGTGCGTGTGCGTGTGTGTGTGTGTGCGTGTGGCTGTGTGTGCTGCTCTGTCGCATCAGAGCACACGGTGCGAGGGGAGAGGGATGGCATCCATCTCACTGCGCACAGCGGGGAACCCGTGGTTCCTGGGCTCCACGGGGACCTCTACAGAGACGGAGAGAAGAGCAGACAAATGCAGACAAACAGCTCTGGGTTTCCATTGCAATTTCTCTAGCAGCGCGGCGACACAACGCCTCACAACCGTTGCTGTGATTTCATATTTCATTGAGTGCATTTCGTGCACAGCCGAGTCCCGGGTACAGCGGGAACACGGCTCGGCTCGGCGTAGGCCAAGACGTCACTCGTGGTGTCAGCGGAATAACAAAGGCGGCGACACAACGGCAGGAACTCTCCAGCCGACTGTGGGAACGTGACGTCAGACACCGCCGTACTGGGGCCCCGCGTCCAATAGCTTGATATTCTAGCAGAAATGCGCTGACTTGGCGCCGGGATGAAGCGCTCGTGAGCGGAAAAACACAGCTGCATCTTTGTTTACTGTTTCTATGACAACTAGCCGCGTTTTTCGTTCCTTAAGCTCCCGACATCGCGGCGATAGCTTCTGGTTATGCGCATGAATGAATGATGAGCAGCGTGCGCAAGACACAATCACAGACGCTTCTGGGTTTGTGGAAGGAGCTGACTGAGGTTTATAATGTACACGTACTCTTTCCCAGAATGAAATGCTCCGTCGACAGCTGACACAATCTGTGATTGGGGTTGAAAAAGCGGTGGTGACACAACAGGGGTGCTCCACGGTGAGAAAAGTTCGGGGCATCCCCGCCTGAAAGCCTGACAGGGTTCACACAACGGGCTGCAACACAATGAAGAGGACGGAGCCGGCGCTCTGAACGAGACCCAGCGCGCGGACACGGGGCCCTGCAGGGCATCTCCTCAGCACACGCCCGGCCCAAAAGAACCAAACAAACAGCAAAGGGGTTGCGCAACCTTGGCCTCGCCGCTGAAACGCACCAGCCTTCAGTCCAGCGCTGCGCGGGGAACACAAAACACAGCCGACGAGGCCACTGAAACAAACGCTTGACAATGCAGAGATAATAACTGCGCTGCGGTAAAAAACACACGTCCAGAATGATTCCCGAGGCAGCGTTACTGAGGCACATAAACAGATCAATAGCACTTCATTCCCCTGATTTAAGAGCAAACCAGTGAATACAAATCGTTCCATGCAATATGAGCGGGTTTATAGCAGCACAGCGACCGTGATACTCACACAGAGTACACACGTGTGCTTGCACGCACTCTCTCATTTTAGAATCCATTTCAGAAACGACAGCACTTTGTTACGCTAGAATGTTTACCTCGAGTTCCCCTTAAACATGCAAGACACAAACTAATATAAGGCATACATTAGCACATATACAGTATCTATACTGTGAAATAATTAAATGAAGAACCTCAGTCAAATTAATCAGCTCATCTCCCTCGTCGACGCTCTGCTGAGACCAGCAGAGAGTTCTTTAAACTCAAATTAAATGAGTGAAGCTTCAAGAGACCATTTGATTTCGACTTTAAAGACAGGTTTGATTTTAATATAAATGTTGGGGACATGAGGGGGTTTGCCGTTTCGGGGTGCGCGCGCACGTGTGTGTGTGTGTGTGTGTGTGTGTGTGTGTGTGTGTGTGTGCATGTGTCACCTAACAAGTCTCTTCTTGAAGACATCTTCTGGGAATGTGACCTTTCCACATATTAAAAGTCCCAAGTTGTGAGCCGGGAAAGATCATGAAAATGGTGACACAGATGTCATGCTCCCCTGGCTGTTTTGTGAGGCCAGGTTTTCCCTGTGTCTATAATTGAATTAGTTAACCTCTGGCACTTAAAACTTTGCATGAAAACTTTACCTTTGCAACAGTTTAGTAAGGAGCGGTGTGATTAAAGTTGGCCTTCCATTGCCAATGATTTTGGCGGTGATCCAATGCAAGTGGAATGTTTCTGTAACATCCTTAGAAGACAGCTCAGAGCATCCATTAAGAAATGAACAAACAAGCCCCCTTTGTCAGTCTGTCACACCAGAGAAGGTTGTCTGTCATTTAGGAGTGAATGAAAGTACCCCTTGGATCGCAGGATACACACAAACCCTCACAGGCCTCTGTACCTTTGGTACAACCTCCTAGCAATCGCTGTCAGAGAGAAATAGAAAAAGAAAGAGCTTTTGCCAGCAGCTCACAATCATGTAAACATAAATACACACACACACACTCACACAATACTTAAATGTAATAATACTAAGACTAATTACACTAATGCGTATATATGTTCACATTGGACAAGTCATTCTTGAGTATAAACAAGGTGCATTGTTCTGTACGATACTGTCTTCTGTCATGATGAAGGCTAAAGAAAGTAACACCTCATCCAGACAGAATGACTGCCAATACTTGCAGACACAGAACAGTAGCTTGCCAGGATTTTGGCTTGTGTGACACGCACACACACACACACACACACACACACACCTGACCTTTTACAGCCACTGTTTGGTGTTGGCCGAGCACACTGTCACTCACAAGGAGGCCTTGTCATTCAGGAAGACCAGCCTCAAGACGTGAAGGGAACAGAAACATGACAACAGTAGTGAGAGGTGTTGCTTCGGGTCACAACAGAACATTTAATGTACTCTGTTTGATATTGCCTTATTATAAAAGGTATATTTTTTAAGAAGTGATATTGATGGGCCCTCAAATGTTTCCTGCCTTTGTGATGTACAGTAGGTTAAGCATTCACTAAATCTGGACTCTGGGACATTTTGGCAAAAGAAATGGAGACAAAATGGTGGTAAATCCTCAGGAGCCAACAGAAGGGACGTAATCCCTCACATCAGCATCCGGGTCTGTCCGCCGCTGAATGTTCAAGAGGCGTCTTTATCGTCCCTCTCTCCTCACATCACTCACGCCATCCAGGGGATGGTCTCTGTCATCCCACTCCCCCTTTCAATTTAGAAGCGTATAAAAAAAACACTATACTGTTATTGCAGTTCCCAAGCAATGTCCTCACCCCCTTTGCTTCATATAGGAAAGGGACATCTCGCATGCAGGGAATAGCAGGCCTGCTGCGCGATGGTAATGCGGTAATCTATTTTCCGAGTACAACTAAAAGCCAGGGTAAATCTGCCTCCTCAGCAGCGGCATCTGGCTGTACGAGCGAGCCTCGTCTAAAGGTTAGGAGAATGATGAAATACAAGTGGCAACAAAATTGGCTGCCACTGGAGGGTTCGCTGTCCCGCTGTCTTTTAAACTGCGATCACGGAGCAGTTACAGAAACACAAGACTTTTGAAAAGTGTTGTTCGTGAAAACAAATAAATAAATGAAATTCTCTGGAGTGAGCTTGCTTTTTTTTCCAACATGGCGTCTTTTTTCAGAGGGTGAAGACTTGTCTGGGGAATGCAGGATGGGAACATTTGTATTTGACATGTATACTGGAGGTGCTTGCCAGAAGAGTCAGCTCACATCCTTATTTATACAGTTACATAACATTACATGTTCCTTGTCCTTTTTTTGTTCGTTACCACAATCGTAGTCGTCGAAAAACAGAATCAGATCGTTACCCAAGAACAACCTCCATTTTGTCATGGTAGCATTTTTTAAATATACGATTATGGTATAATAATAGTAATAATAATCATAAATACATCAACATCATAATGGATAAATAAGTGCAAAAAAATTTCCCCAATATGGAAATACGATAAATAAATGGATATGTCATATTTAAAGATAAAATAGTCATTTGTCAGGAGTAATACTCAGGAGAAATATAGCCAGGCTGTATACCTATTGGAATACAGTGCAGTCAGCAGCCCTACACGCCCATGAAAAACTTTGGAGGCAAACTTTCGGCGTCCATTGAAAAACGTGCCGTGCGTACGTATGTATGAAAAGCCTTTATCTAAGGGGCCTCTGTCGTTCTCCATGCAGCTCCGTTGACAACCCTGGCTGCCTTTGTGACATTTCCCTTTTTGCTGTTCCATAGGTGGGGACGCGGGGAATGGTTTTGTCATCCCAAATGACTGCACCTGGGCCCATGTGCCTAGAACCAACATCTCTCTCTCTCTCCCTCCATCTGATTTCTCTTTCGCCTCACAGACCTGCCTACCACGCCTGCCTGCGTTAGCACACAGCCCTGGTGGAGTTTGAGTCATCCATACAGCACACTA
>JAOPUI010000133.1:2541938-2549438 GCA_027123135.1 Urophycis floridana | reverse complement strand
GCTTTCATCTTACGGCGCGGCACCGCCACATTCATCAGCGTGGCCCCGCTGGTGTTTAGATCCCGCTGCAGCGTGCTGATGTGCTCATAGCGACGGGCCCTATGATGGACCGTGTGTTTACCCTGGTCCTGGGAGCCCAGAGCGTGGCGCTCCACAGGCCACGCCCGAAACGGGGGGCAAGAGGGCCCGCCGGGCGTTCGGCGAGCGTGTCGCACATCCCTCCGCCGGGTGACACACATCCCTCTGCCGGGTGACACACATCTATGGACTATGAATGCTGCTCAGCACCTGTGGCTGCAGGGAGGAGCACGGCGGGGGGGACCACGGCGTGAAGGGAAACACAGCATCTTCTCATCATCACCGACACCGGCGCCCCGCACTGCCAGACGGCTCGGACCGTGACGTGGGTCCGCAAACCCGTTCAGATGGATCAGCGAGTCCGTGGGCCGCTGGGCCTCACCTTCAGAGAGTCCCGAAGACCTGTCCTCCGACTTGGGAAACTCTGTGTGTGTGTCGGCTGTGTGGACGTGCGAGCAAAGTTTGTGGTGAGAGGGAGGATTAATCATATGACAAACCAATCAAGCATGGTGTTTGTTTCCCTCCCCCAAGAGGAAAGGACAGGGAGCGCTGGGGCTTAGGGGCATGGCTGTGACTCCCCTGGCATCCCTTCCCCTCCTTGCATGTTTAATTAGGGTGATGAAGCATTTCCTCGTCTCTAATTGTTTTGCGAAAGCACTATGTAGGATTGTATCTGCAATGCCACCACCGACTTTGAACAAAGTCCTCTCCATGAGAGACAGCAGTATTTTGTGAACCGTTAAAACACACCCACTCATCACACCTGACTTTGCTTTGGTCCACTATAATTTCCCGTTTGGATGGGTTTGGTTGCTAGGTTCAGTAATGAGATGAGTTACCGGAGAATAAGTTCATCATAACATGCTGCCCATGTTAGCTCCAACTGACATGTTGTGGAGCCTCATCACCAAAGACAGGAGGTCAAATCTTAAACACCAACAAACAACACAAACCTTTGACGCACAGGTTGCCTTTCTCACGCATGGGGAAAGGCAGCCTGCTATGGGACGATCTGTGTGATTTAGGCAAATGTTAAGGGTGTTTAAATATCACAAGTCATTTGTATTCACCATTTGAACGACTGTAAAATGTCCAGCAGGAGGGCAGCTGGGACTGTGTGTGCTGTTTGCAGAATCAATGAGATAAACACAAGGGTTCTGAATGTCACAGTTACAGCTACAAGACTGAGGGCTTACGTTTGGTCACTGGCCACTGCTCTTAGGGAAATTTAATTTAGAAAAGGTCAGCCTCAACACTTGCAGAATAACTAAATGTCTGGCCCTTTGCTGCACTGCCCTCTTGTATCAAGTACATCCAAATTACATCTACACCTTTCTTTTGTCAAACTACACAATATGGAAGGAAATAACGCAGGGCACCTCACAGGATTATGGCAAAATACGTCACAGTTAACTAGAATATAAAGACATTTTGAATGAAAGTCGGTACCGTTGAATAAAAAAATCTGTGAATAATTATTGCAAATATATATATATATCACAAAACGGCCTCTATACCAGCCAAATGACTTGTTGATGACTGTATCCAGAGCAGTCATTCAACCAACATTAACCTCATCCATGCCCTTTTCTTCAGTCACACCTGGTGTTCATTCAAGGTTAGATGACTTATTTCCAGGGTCTTTGCCAGGCACTGATTTTGTAGTAGCTGTTCATTAGTGTAAAAAGGGACAATCTTCCTGAGGGATCACTGGGTGGCCATTGGAGTGCTAGGATGGGGTACCAGGAAGCCAGGTGGCTGTGTGCTAGGAGGCTCTTGGCAGGGGGTGAATCTGGGAGACCAGAAGAGAGGATTTTGTACATCGCTGGCTGTGGAGGCAGTGCCTCGCCCACTGGGACAAGGCCAACTCTCCTCCTGCCAAAACAAACTTGTACTTGTACTTGTACTCTAGACTTTCTGTGTTTTGAGAGAAAAGGGAAAAATTCAACAATATGTGTACGATATAATTAAACGCTATCGTATATTAAATGTGCCCATTACTGCATGATGTAGGTCTTGTGATTTTAGCAGACAAGACTGTGCAGTCTATACAAAATGCTACTCAAATCCATAACCTATACATTTGCCCTCATATACTGAATACAAGTACATGGCATTTCTCACAGGGGCTGTGCTTTCAAGGCAGGTGAGGGAAGAGTTGTCGATGAGGCTGGGTGTTGGCTGAGGGGCAGCAGATGCAGAGCAGGAGGCAGGACAGAGCTTGAGGCCAATCCTGTTTGAGGAACCAGGGGGCCAAAGTGAGCCCGGCGTCAGGTGCCCGGGTGAAGGAGAGACCTCACCCAGCGAATCAGAAGGTGGAGCCGCCGCAGGGAGGAGGCAGCAGACTGACACACACAGACATTACCTCGGCGAACTGACAACAACGGCATAGATACGTCTGCAATTGGGAAAGTACCAAAAGTAGCAGTGCATCAACGGCCTGGCTGCCGGAGTCTGGTCTGGTTCTGTCAGTGTCCAGGAGGAACTATGAACCGGGCCCGCGGAGGTCTCCGGTTCTTGTGGTTTCCGGGTACCAGGCCCGTGTGAGGACAGGCCCACCAATGGGCCGTGTATCCTCAGAGGAAACATTACGATGCAGACACATTCACAACACGTTAAATTACATCCCAACAGCTCAGAACAACCCACTTTTATTGCCTTTATTGTACCGAACATTTTGAACTGACTAGAACTTAATCTAGCAGACAAAATAATGGAGCGATATGACTTGGCAACGATTTTCTGTTAGTTTGGCCAGCATTGGGCTTTTTTCTTTTTTCAAAACCATAATGACTTCATTAGGATAATGAAAGGGTCTTAGTTGAACTTTTATTCCCCTTCCTAAATCGCTTGTGCTTCTGTGCTGGCAGAATTTATATTAGACAATCCAGGCCGAACAAGCATTAGACAGATAAGACCAGCACAGTGCTGCTGCCACTCCCATGGATGATACAGTTCCATCAGCATCAGTGAAGCCAGCATTTACATTGGATTTATTTATGAATCAAAATGTCACTAATTACTAATTATGTTTGAAGACAGAGAAAAATAATGCATAAATCATGCGTGTGCTTTGACAATTATTTTTAAAAAAAGAAAGACTCTATGTCTTGCAAGTGTGTCGTTCATATATTGTTCTGCAAATAGAATGATAGAATGCGAATGAGGCTATGACTCAAATCATCTCATAATGGGAACAAGAGATGTATAGCCATGTGTAGCACAATATGTAATAACTGTAAACAGACCCTTCTCCTTGCAAATGAAACATCGCCATGACAACAGTTACGTGGCAAAAAAACAACCTTTCATTTGGTTACAATGGTTCCACATCATCAAATGAGGTTAGTCGACATTTATTCTCAGCCCGAAGGATGCAAATGAGGCTGAGCATCCCTATCATTGGTTCTGGCTGCAGAACAACGTTAACGTATCAGCACCCTTGTGTGTGAGCTGAGAACAGTGATGGGCAGCGCAGGCTAGCTAAGCTATGGCGGGGACATGCCTATCTTCCTTCATGTAGAAGCAGTGAGAGTGAGGCCGACGCCTCGGGTGCGATAGGCCTGACTAAGCAGAGGCAGAGAGAGACACAGACACACCGTTGACACAGCCTCCGCAGACTCCACCCAGGAGAAATACATCTGTTTGAGGTATGGACACAACTGGCCATTTGCCATCCAAAGCGACACATGCGGCAATGTGAGAGGCACACGATTCTGTCTGGACTGAAAACCCCAAACGGCTGAATTACCCATATATCTGAACGCTCCAAAGGTAGATCAAAATAAGTAACTATAGAAAGTGCTGCATTGTCAAACTCCACATCCATATCCATATACTGTATATATATAGATACTGTTTTACATGTTTAGACTCAAGTGTCTTCAGAACGCAGCGCACCTTATAGGATGCCGCATGTCAGGGCTCCTGATAATGCTTATCTACAGATAACAGGAAAAAAAGGGTAGAGAGGAAGAGGGGAATTCTCTTGGGTCGGAGTCTCAGTAGGTACACACAGATTAGCTTCCTCCTTTATTGGCAAGATATAAAAAAGAGAAGAAAAAAAGAGTAAAGATACAGCAGATGCAGAGGAACTCTATGCCAGACGAGCTCTCCATGCCAGCAGAACTCGGTGGCGGTTGGAGTCGTTTTTTGCACTATAAAGCCGCCAAATATTCCCAAAACGTGTTATGTTTTATTTTGCAGCATACAGTCGTGTCGCTTTTTTTTTTTTTTTCTTCCTCAATTGATCAAGACATTAACATATGCAACACAATTCAACACAAGTCTGACTAAGCCGTCCATTGTGCTGGGCAGAGGGTTAGCGAGCAGCACTGCGGGCTTAGCATCCTACAGCTACAGAGGGGGAGGTAGATGACAGGCAGGAACATATTGTGCCGCTGGAATAGACACACTTGGAGATAAGCGCAGTTACAGGAAATGCAAACTAGATGAGTCACCACTCCTCCTCGCCGTCAGTTCAGAACAACAACTCATTTCAGGTAAGGTCATTACAAGAAGAAAAAAAAAAACAACACGTCACCAGAAATGAGAGTTTCACTAACCTGTCTGATTGCGTTTCACTATCTGTGCGAGACATGCAGCTGATTGTCGCTTCGGACACCAAGTGCAATGGTGGCTCGGCCCCAGAGCAGGCGAGCACGGCCTGCTCTGAACTTACTTTCATTTCGTCCAACAGAAACGCACGGATTATATACGATCCAGACAAAGGCGTTGTGTGATTCATCTTCAGGTTCTCCAAATTCAAGCAGAGATTGGTTACCCACGTTTTCATAATTATTTTTGCTTTTTTTCCTAATTGACAAAGTGTCCACTTCTGATTTTGGCCTTGGCTGAAACTCACAGGTGGCATGTAGGCTTCAAAATTAAATCCATTATGAGATGAGGACTATTGTATCTAATTACTGTGTGATGCAGACACAACAATTCAATACCGGACATATTTGAATATCCATGACAACAGGCGATTCATGTAGCACTTTGGAAGGACTGTCTGAATGTCGAACCTAGACTTGCCAAGTACGTGTGTCCATGCTGTGATAGCCAAGTACCTTGATAAAATAGATGAAGACACTTTGTGGCAAACACTCAAATTCAAAGATGTGACACTGGAGAGTCTTGTGTCTCCAGTGAAGCAATTATTTTATATCCTCCAGTATTGAAATCATAATGAGCCCCTGGGGAGACTGGCAAAAAAGAGGTATGTGGCTTTAAAAAAAAGTAAAATGTCAGGAAAGATGAAAGATTTAGTGAGTATGTTCCTTTTGGTATAATTACATTAAAATTTGGCAAAATTTGCAATTCAACCATCATTAAATGTAATGTGCTGAGAAAAGACAAATGCGTGAGCACATCCCATCTCCCTGTAATCAAAACAATTTAATTGGCTCCTCAAACTTTTGAACCAATCAACTGGCGAGGGTCTCAGCATCTACCAATCACAGCAACACATAGCCCAGCCCAAAGACTTTTTCACAGAATGGCGGGAATATGGCAAGTACATTTTTTTTGTCCATCTAAAATCAGGAAAACAGAGTAGCAGGAAACATTTTTGATAAAACCCAAACAAAGAATTGATCATGCCAGGGCAAAGACAAACATCAATATGAGAGTGGATTACCAAATATCACCGCAGTAACTAGGATGTTATTAATGTGAAAAGTGATAAAAAAAAGTGACACCAAGCTAGCATTTATTCTGTCAGAAAAGGTAAGATAGTTTTGCAAGCAAGAAGCACTGCATATGCTATGCTAGTCATTTCTACATAGTTAATCACTTAATTCAATTACTTAATAGGTTCAGTTCTTGTGCTCATTAACTTACACTGTATGATATTGTCCTTCTAAAAAAGTGTGCATAGATATTCTGATGTTCAACCATAATACATATGGTTGCATATTAGTAATAAGCCAGTGATAGATGCCTTGAACTGCATGTATTGCTTTATTCTATGTTATTTGGGTATGTCCTATAGTTACTCACTATGCAGGTATGGGGGAGGCGGAGGTGTTGGGAATGGATGCAGTATGGACCTGGAGCCTGACCCTACTGCATCATTCTGCACCTCCTAGATAGAGATATTATATATATGCACACAAACAGACAGACCGAGAGAGAGAGAGAGAGAGAGAGAGAGAGAGAGAGATCTCATCTCATAGAATGCTGTACCTATTATGTATGGCAATTAGGTTGCTCGGTAAACGTATACAATCAAATTTTTCCCCACCTAGAAAAAAAGTAATGTTTGGAGAGTGTAATATTTGTCTTTAAAAACAGTGGGTTTGTTAAGTTGTTTGACGGTGGTTGAGAAATAATGATCCAAATAAATGAAAATAAACCAAAAGCATAACACAAACATGTAAAATAAAGCTGAACAAGGATGGACTAAGACTGGAGGAGAACCTCATGCTGGAGGAGTCCCAGCTACATCTGTAGGGCTGCACTAATGCAGGAATGCACTGGGGATGAGGCAGTTGGCCCCTCAATTAAAAATGTGATTTTTTGCGAAGTGATACTTGACTTAGACATAAAACAATAGACATAAAACAAACAACACAACAGCAGTTGCTTTGGGATGGTTGAAGTGGCTGGATTGTCTGCAGGCCTATAGCTGCTCCAGTACTATACTTACCTTACTACTCACTTATTTAACATCATCTAGGTTGAGCCACTGAACTTCTTCAACGGCCAACGGACGTTTCTGCAGGCTGGTTCATTGTACAGCAGCCATGTTGTGACTGTGCTGTGGTCGGCCTGGGAACTCCCTGGCACTAGTGGACACACAACCGTGGACGGCGGCGGTTTTGGCACCCGAGGAAATCCGACTAATTTTTACAACTATAAACACGACACGAAATAAATAAAAGCGCAACAGCAGGTGTGCAAAAAAAGGTCTCCTCTTCCTAAGCTTCACCCTTGATGGCTTTCATCTTTTCATTTAGTAGGCTTTATGAAATGTCAACAAATGCAGACCGTGAACTGCCAACCGGCCCTACGCCCCTAGCCCCTCCCCCACCGTCTCTTCTCAAATCAAGTAAAGAATTGGCAACTATTGAAACTTTTTAATAGTAATACATAACTAATACCAGAGACACTTATAGAGGTGGAGACACAGCACTAAAAGAATCGCCCATAGAAATGCATGGGGAAACTTCGTAACGCCAAGATGGCAGGTGTTTGGACATGTCCCGCCTTTTCCGGTGTCAAAAGCCAATTACCTCCTGAACTGTACAGGCGTTGCTCCAATCATCTTGCTGATCCTACGCAAGGATACAGTCACGGTTTTGCGACACTTGCAAGTTGTTTGCAGTCTGGAGGGGAAGGAGCAGCGTGTCTCTATCAGCTGAATAAGTACGACCACGCGAAATCGAAGATATGTTAACATCTCGTTGACATCTGTCC
>JAOPUI010000133.1:2392784-2408791 GCA_027123135.1 Urophycis floridana | reverse complement strand
CACACACACACACACACACACACACACACACACACACACACACACACACACACACACACACACACACACACCCCATCATTAGCCGGTCCACCCTCTCCCTCCAGTAGTTAGCTGCTACTGATCAGTCTGGTTCACAGTCTCTTCAGCAGACGCCGTGTCAACAACAGTCAGTCTTCATTCACCTCTTCAGCAAATTAGGGCCAACGTAGAAGTTGTTATTTATTTGGTAGTTTACTCGGTCTCACAAGTCGTATGGTTTCTGGCCCAGGCTCTATGCTGCCTCCCCCCAGAAGTTCTGCTCCAACATAGTAGGAATGCTGGATTAGAAATTATTTCACTGCCAATTTGAAAATCCACACGTGTTCCTCTCCATCGGAAGTTTTTTTTGCAACGGCATGATTCCCACGTTGACTTAACATTTCAACAAGTAATACTACAGCATGCTGCCCTCTTTACACCCTGCTGCCATAGACGCACAGCTGCTCAGCGTGTTGTAGACACTTCTGCACATTCATATGAAGAAGAAGCCATTTTGCAGACACTTTTGTATGTATACATGTGCACACACACACACACACACACACACACACACACACACACAATCATGTTATGAACGTGAACATGTTAGCAATAATCATATTATATGAATGAACACTACACATCACATATTAAACTGAGCTGTCGAGCGTGCTGCCAAGAAGATAAACCTCTGGAGATTCTGCGTGGTCCTCAAATGTAAAAACACTGAAGTGAAAATGGTGAAGAACGGTAAAGAACATCCCAAACATGTTCTGGACCAGCGACACCACGGACAGAACAACTTCACGTCACTAAGTTCTCCTAACAGAGATGAAGAGTGATACAGTGTTCGTATCGTGACTGGAATCACAGGCGGCAGCGCCATGGGATGGTTCCCTCGCCAGGTGGTCTGCAGAAGAAGACGCAGAGGAAGAAAATACCTCGCACATCGCAGAGGAAATGGACGGCAGTATTTGATCAGCGTTTCTCCTCAGACTGTACATCACCAGTACCAGCCTTAGTCCTGTCCAGTGACCAACACCTGCATGCTGTCATTCTGTCACCCCCCCCCCCCCCCCACACACACACACACACACACACACACACAATGTGTGTGCATTGATCAGCTTGTTCAGGGACTTATATGGAGGCATACGTATGGACTTCAACTACTGTTGCTTTCAGCCCATACTAACATGGCGTGGATCAGCCCTGTTTGTAGCTATACCTCCATACAGCAGAAACATCTCCAATCATCTATCTGTCTGTCCACTGTTTCACTACACAGAAACACATATATATATATATACATACATACATACATACATACATACATACATACATACATACATACATACATACATACATACATACATACATACATAGGCCTACTAAATTTTCTCCATCAACCAATATTCCAACACAACAATAATTTTCGAAAGATGTAGGCAGCTATGACCAGGCAGTGGAGGAAGTCACGGCCATGGTTCATCTCCAGCCGTCTGCTACCATCTGTTGACCAAATGAGGAACATCATGTGCTCTTTGAGGGCTCATTGTGTTGCAGTCCATAATACTTCATATAAACCGTTTGAAGGAATCCGGATAGATCTTATCAATTTTTCATTCTTTTTCATTCTTTCATTTTTCATCCTTTAAACAAATAAAATTAAAGTGGATCACCGTTCTGTGCATGCACCAATATCCAATGTGTAGGCCTATGTGTGCATCCGTGTCCAATTCATTTTTGTTTGCTGCTCTTTCTTAAATGTATTCTGTATTGATTATGTTATTTTAGGTATATGAATTAAATGTGTATTATCCTTAACTCAACAGCAACTATCAAGCGCCATATCTTGTGATATGAATTATGCAGATCATTCTCTTTCCCATTTTTCAGTATTGACAGATGGCAGTGCTGGCACCACCATTTTTGCCTATATTTATATACTCGTTTCGACATCATAATCATCATCATCCTCATCAACCCCTTTGTTAATAAAGCATAAGGCCTGATCTCCAACAACAATGACATTATACCTCAAGGAAGGGGAACAACATGCCCCTCAAGGTGCCAACACCACAGTCTCCTCATGAATGTCACCAAACCCGGGGAGCTGATTGTGGACTTTAGGAGAGCCCAACAACAGTGGACATACACACCATTGTGGATGAATGGGACGTGGAGTGGCTGAGCGGTTTTACATCCCATCACCGCATCACAGAGGAACTGACATAGTCGACACATATAGATTCTCTGGTGAGAAAGGCAAGGCAGAGCCTTTACATCCTGACAGGAAGCAGCACTGCCTGGTTTGGAAACAGCTCCAGTCAGGGTAGGAGGACTCGACACAGAAAGTGGTGGGTCTGGATGAAAACACCATGAGGTGCAGCACCAGAGAATGCATGATCATGAAGGATCCTTACCACCCCCAACAAACAGACTGTTTCAGCTGCTGCGGTCAGGCAAGTGCTCCACACAGTCACATAGCTAATACAGAGGGGCTGAGATAGAGTTTCTTTCCCCAGGCCTTGGGGACTGTGAGCCCTGACCTCACCAGGGCACCCACCAAGCTCTGCACACTGCCCTCTTATTGTGACATCCAGAATGTATGTGACAAATAAAGTTGTTGAATCTTGAATCAACATTGTTTTGCTCCAAAAAACAAATTGAAATCAACAGTTTAACCGCAATGCAAAACTCTTCATCATGTAAATTGTGGTTGAATTTAAGATAAGCTGTTTTTTAATAGAATATTTCTTCAAACATTAATTTTCTTGCTAATGTTAACACTCACTGTGTGTATTCCTGTGACATTAACTGCTGCAAGAAGAAGAGGACAGTGTAGGCCTAGTATGAACAGTGTAGACTTACGGTACAGTATCGTCTGTGAAAGTGTACAAAAGAATAGCGGTTTGAGCCTTGGCATCACAATGACATTTTACTTTTTTTGTATTACTCCATTGCTTCTGTGGCTGCCCAGCTGCCTGTCAGACTAACACAGAGGAGTCGCTATAAAGGGTACGCTCCTGGACATTAGGAGCTGCTATGAATATTAAAACCAGGCTAGAAGTTCACTCACACAATGAAGTCCAGGGGCCCCTGTAAATTATTGATCATTTATTTTAACAGAGGGCCCAATTCTAGCCTTCAATCGAACTTTATCCTCAGCCTGAATAACTTCTTGGGGGCCAAAATGGCGGATAAATATTTAATATACCCTGTCAAAAATGTTAAATCATAAAGGACTTCAAAAGTTCTGCAGTGTCAGCCATAACTTGCAAGTCCTTATCAAAGACTTACTGGGGAAAACAGGAAGATCATAGGAAGATCCCAGCCTACTGCATTACTAGTGGCATACAATTTCCCTGCAAATTGTGAACTTACTTACAGAGCAGGAAAATGTGTACAATAACAACAATGACGCATTTTAATGGCATAGAAAACTACACAATATGACTTTGCTGTTGTTCGGATTGGCCTCCACACTGGGTAGGCCTATATTGGGTACCCACACACCAAAGGAATTAAACACATTTGAAGCATCAAATACAAATGAAGGCGAGCAAAGACAATCTATCCACACGCCCACTTCAAATGTCATCATTGTTGCCGTTTACTTGTAATGTGTCCATTTTGATCTGAACAGAAAAACAGTTCAACTGAATTACATTAAGGACTTGCTACTTGCAATGGGGTGTTGTCGACGAAGTGGTACTTCACCACTGCCGTAATTGCAGTTGGGATGTTTAATCCTGTTCTTTAACTGCTGCTTTCAGGCACTTTGCAAAGTGCCCTGGGGACATTAGCTCACATTGGTCACAAGGGATAAATCAGCTAATAACGACACTGATGTTTATTAAAACATGCTCTTTAATGTTATCAGTGTTTGCCTTAGACCACTATAAGTTTCTCTATCTGTTTACAACATGGTGGTTCGCATTTACTTCTTGTGCTCCAGATGCCCGAACTTCTTGACATCTCAAATTCACTGGCACATAGACACCTTAACCAAAATGGTTAAGCTAAAATACTAAGGAAGTGATAGAAGAAATACTGACATGACAGATATGACACTGAAAATTCATGGATGTTTAAGAGAATGACTTGTGATTAGAGTAAAACATTTTTTGATATAAATCATCATCAGTAATGTAGTATGAAGTATGCAATGCAACTCATTTCATAAAATAGCCTGTTTATTGCGACCACCTTATAATGCTATATGTAGATTGGCTATGCTGATATAATATTGTCAATATGATATTATGTCAGTAAAAACACAAAACAAAAAAATAAGCAACTGTATTATTCAGAAACAAATAAATACAACAAATCACGTTATGTAGGCCAATCGCATTGCGTTGGGATGAATCATAAATTGTTAATTCAGCGCTAGGTGGGAGAAATGATCCCAAAAGAGAAAGGAATCCTCAAATAAATCCTCGGCAAATCAGCAGTCAGTAACGTGCTGCAGCCTCGGTAACCACACCCCTTCGCATGTTGCAGCAAAACACTGGACATTTCTGTAATGTATTTTCCCAGAATTCCCCTAGCTTAAATACAGTGACGCCGCCGATGTGTGATGGGGAGTTTCTTCCGCACAAGAGTCAACTCTTTGGAACAGTATGCTTTCAAACAATCCGAATAGTTTATATAATAACAATACACTCACAATGTACACCGCTCTTCTATACACCCACTGACCAGATCTGTCTGTCTGTAGAACTCGTTTTTATCTTTATCTAAATTTAATTTGATTTAATTTCCACATACATTTGATTATAGGGCCTATGTAAATTATATTGGAGTTCTACAACCAATAATTACGTGTGAAAAAAATGATGAATGTAGTTTGTGAACTACGTTACAGATCTAGGTGTAATGCCACGAGTGGCTTGACCCAACGACATCCTTGAACTGATCGGTTATGTGTTGCCCATCACCGGACGAAAACAACAAAATAGACAGTTATAGAAAAGGGTGTTAGCCTAGCTTGTATCGCGAAATCAACATCGTATGTTGCAGATTATTCACCGCCAAACACACGCTTGCTATTGTAATAAATACGCTATTAGTCATCTGGCAATATGAATGCTTTGTTAATCAATATAGTTGTCCACGGATGATAGCCATATTAAGCTAGTTTATTCTAGCCTGCCAAGTTAGCTCAATGCAAGCCAAGATAAATCAGGTTAGCTAGCGAGTGGCTAGCATTGTAGCTAGCTAACTCTAGAGGTGGAGACCACAACGGGGATGCGAGTAAACAAAGGTAAGCGCACCGAAACCAATGATACAAACATTGTGGTGGTTGTGTCTTTACATGTCATCATCTGTCTGTGGGTCTATTTAGTGTGGCGTAGCCCCTTCCTCCCTGTCGACCACTCGTTTATTAGTATAACTTATATATCTGGAATACACCGCTTTAGCTGTGTTTAGCTCTTGTGGGCTAACGTTAGCTGTTAGATGATAGTCAGTCGCCAGCGCATCCAGGCGGTGTCATTGACTTATGCTACTGGCTAACAGCTGCTACCCCCTTGCTTCTTTACGGCCTATATATCCAGCTAAGCGAATATAGTATTCGCAAAGTATTCGTGTGTTTTTATACAGGGACAAATGGATCGACGAGCTGCAATGATCTAAAGTTGTGAGTCAATAAGTTGGCTTATTTAAACCCGCATCTGTTCATCGCTCATATGATCCTGCTAGTGAGTAGCTCTACAGAGGAACTTCTTAGTACGGCTAATTAATCAATTGTTTCACCTTTGTATTTCCATTGCCATCAATCGTAATTTCATCAATTTATCTAATGGTGCTCGGCTGGGTACCTCTCAAACGTCCACAATTATTTTTTTTATTGGGCCTGATCGGCGTGTAGGTTTCAAAGACACTGACAGTCATTGGCCATGTGTGTGTGGCTCTTTCTTATAACATGTATGTATGGTGTAATTGACTACAATAACATGACTATTACGGACGCTTGTTTCTGCTATCGATCGCGAAAGAACTCAAGTTAGCCATTTTCGCTAACTTGAGTTCATGACATAAACCTGGTCAACTAGTCACTGTCAACACAGTGACTCAGCTACTAATATCATGCTGAACAACATAACATGTTGAAAACAACGGCAGTTTTGGGACACCCCTTCTCTCTCCAGAAATATAGCTGAAAGTAGTCTTTTGAGTGTCCACTTGAATCGTGAAGCGTTCCTGAAACGTTGGCCCTCCACACAGTTACAACTATACACATATCAAGTAGTCCTTGTAACGTTTGTAATACAATTTGCGTGTGTTTTTTCGTTTCTAGGTTGCCTTTGAATGGCTAAATGGTGACGATAGGCAAGCTAGAAGAGCTCTGGAAGATTCAACATGAAGCTGTATGTGTTCCAGGTTAACAATGGCAGCACATTGACATTTGACACTGAGCTTGCTGTCCAAACGTGAGATTTGTATATAATCTACTTCTTTCTTTACATCTATATAAGACGAGATGTTTAATTCTCCTCCCATGCTGAACTAATTTTACTGTTGCTGTTGCTAGCGTGCTGGACCTTAAACATGCCATCCAGGTCAAATATAAGATTGCAACACAACATCAAGTCCTTGTTGTCAATGGAGGGGAGTGCATGGCTGCAGAGCGCCGGGTCTGCAGTTACAGTGCTGGCACTGTAAGTTGTCCATCCTGTGACATTATCCTTTCTACTGTGATAAATTGCTTTGCTACAACCAAAACAAGTCATTCAGTTATTCTTTTTTGTAAAACACACTTAAACAAGCGACAAAAAAAAAACAATTTAAAAGTTGCACCTTCTTAAAATGTCCTTCAAGTTTTGATACATGTTCCCTAATGTTTAGGACACAAACCCCATATTCCTGTTCAACAAAGAGATGATCTTGTGTGACCGGGCCCCAACGATCCCCAAGACCACCTTCTCGATCGAGAATGAGATGGAGCTGAAGGTGGAAGAGTCTCTAATGATGCCAGCTGTCTTTCACACCGTTGCCTCGCGAACACAACTTGCCGTGGTAACAATCCACTCTCAGATAAAATTGTCTCCATTTAAAGAGCGATTCAAACGGAGCCCTGAACGTGCAGTGTGTGTGTGTGTGTGTGTGTGCCGATGCATTGAAACCACAGTTCTTCTTTGTTCCCCCCCCCTCCAGGAAATGTTTGAAGTTGCCAAGAAACTCTGTTCTTTCTGTGAGCGCTTGGTCCACGACGAGCACCTCCAACACCAGGGCTGGGCGGCCATCATGGCTAATCTGGACGACTGCACCCTCTCTTATCAGAAGCTGCTCTGGAAATACGAAAGCGCGTACACAAATTATCAACAGGACTTTGAGGAAATTAAATCCAAACTCACAAAGTAAGTTCCCAGTTGCCCCCCCCCCCGGGCAGAGCGATGTGGGGGCTCTCCTGATAAACGGGTGGATGTCTTAGCCACATCACCCAGTGAGCAACCCACAGTTTGTTATTTATGAATGCTTTTATGAATGCTTTAACAGCATTCTCACCCTAAACCTTGAAGGAGATTTAATGATGTTACCTTCAGTTCTCCTTATAAAAATCAATAACATTAATGATCAGATCAGATCAGATTATATATATTGTTGTTAAAGGTTATACATGGAATACATACTACAGTTTATAACATAGGCCTAGATTTCTTGTCATGCAATACTCTGAACAGATGACGACAGTTTCCAATAATTCTTGGTACTTTTATGAAGTCCCAAGCAAATAATGTTCCTTGGTGCGCTTGCAGGCTCGGTACCGCGGTCTCTGTCATGGCAAAGATACCTTTGCTGGAATGTCTGACCAGACACAGTTACAGGGAGAGCGTGGAGAAGTCCAGCTCCACTCCCGACAAGGACTCCGACGAGACGGAGGAGGAGAAGTCCACCGACTCGGTCCTCCGCGGCCCCCAGAGACCCTCCCAGCTGCCCGCGTCCTTCTCGGCCCCCGGGGCAGCGGCGGACGGCTCGCCCGGGGACCGGGGCGCCAACGAGATGACGGACAGCGGCGGGCTCCGGGCCGCGCTGCAGGAGGAGGACGACGACGACGACAGCCCGGAGACGGCCCTGCCGCCCAACTTTAATGTCACACTACTGGACTGGATCAATGTACAAGACAGGCCCAACGACGTGGAGTCGGTCGTCAGGAAGTGTTTTGATTCCATCAACAGGGTAGGTCGCTCTTCGGTGAATGCGCCTGCCGCTGTTGAATTGGCTGGATTTATTCGGAGCATTTTTTTTTTTTTTCCCTTTCTTAAGACAACGGGGTCCTTATTGATATGATATGTCTTGCAGCTTGACCCGCGGATCATCCAGCCCTTCTTGGCAGATTGCAGAGACACCATTGCCAAATTGGATAATCAAAACATGAAAGCCATCAAAGGGCTTGAAGACCGGTTGTATGCGCTAGACCAAATGATTGCGAGCTGCAAGAAGCTGGTCAATGAACAGAAGGAACTTGCTCAGGTAAGCGGAACAAGGAAAGCAGCATGTTTCAAATGCCCTCATCAAAGGTAGGAAAGAAAAAGAGAAGCATGATTTTTTTTTTTCTTTCTTCCTGTTTATCTAGTTCTTCCCAGTTGGTATGTAATGCTTGTGCACGTTTGCTTTTGAATCTCACAGGGATTTTTAGCCAACCAGAAGCGGGCTGAGAACCTGAAGGATACATCTGTTCTGCCAGACTTGTGTCTGAGTCATGCCAACCAGCTGATGATCATGTTGACCAACCACAGGAAGCTGCTGGACATCAAACAGAAATGCACAACTGCCAAACAAGAACTAGCGAACAATCTTCAAGTCCGACTCAAGTAAAGCATTGATTCATGTGTTTTATGTTTTTCTTTATTATTTAGTTTTTATAGTTACAGTGATGGACAACATAGTCCAAAAAGTTAGATAACAATGTCCTGTCACAGAGAGATGTATCTACTACACTCCCTACTGAATATAACATTTTTGAGAAATCTCAAATTGTATATTAATATACATCACAAAGTCAGCCAGTAAACTCAGTCTTGCAAAGACTTGTGGAAAGAACGCCTGTAGCTTCAGCTGCTGTTAATATGCGTGTCGCCATGTGAGTGTATGGTAATTTTGTCTCCCACTCGGCAGTGTAGCCAAAAGGGGAAAGTAGACTCCACCCCTGAAATCCTCTTGAAAGAATAGAAAGAAGTCACTGAAGTTACAAGATGTTTCATTTGGATTTCAAGTGATGGATTACATCGAAAGTGATGGATTACATCGAACATCCTCTGATGCTTAATTCACACCATGATAACATTTATTGTAAATGATGGGGTTACACACATACAGAAATCTAAACACTGTCAGTAGCTTTTGTTCCGAGACCACCCGATAACTAGTCAGAAACGTGAACTTTGAATATTGCCTGTGTGTCTGTGCGTGCGTGTGTGTGTGCGTGTGTGACGTCCACATCAGATGGTGCTGCTACGTGATGCTCCACGCCGACCAGGACGGCGAGAAGCTCCAGGCCCTGTTCAGGCTGCTGGTGGAGCTGCTGGAGCGGGTGAGGGTGGTGGAGGCCCTCAGCACGGTGCCCCAGATGTACTGTCTGGCCGTGGTGGAGGTGGTCCGGAGGAAGATGTTCATACGACACTACAGAGAGGTACTGGACCGGCGGGCCGTGTGTGTGTGTGCGTGCGTGTGTGTGTGCGTGTGTCTGTGCGTGTGTCTGTGTGTCTGTGTGTGTCTGTGTGTGTGTGTGCGTGCGTTCGTGTGTGTGTGTGTGTGTGCGTGTGTGTGTGTGTGTGTGCAGGACAGCACCGTCTCAAGACTGTTAGACGGTCTCCATCTAGACACCCAAATGACCTCTGGCAAATTGTACTCCTACTTTAAATTTGGCAGTGCTGTTGTTTATTTTCAAATTCGACCTTATTGAATTTGAGGCTGATTGTTAACTTGGCAAATGTGCCATATTTTATAGTGTTGCAATTCCCCACCACACAGATGGGTGGATTGACAATCTTATTAATTAAATGAAAACTGACTTTATGAATTCACAGTACAAAAAGTCTGCAAAATTTGGCAGCCCCGTTCTTCAGACGTGAGCTGAGCCATCAGCAAACAAGCTGAGGAAAAAGCTGTCCCCACATGTTCTTCTTAGATTATGTTTGGTTTTATCTTGACGAGAACTAACCGTAACAGTAGTAGCCTATTTGCCAGTAATTCAAACTGTCTGTTTTCAGTGGGCATGTGCGCTTGTAAAGGATGGGAAGCAGCTTTATGAGGCGGAGAAGTTCAAGCGAGAAACATTTGGAAAACTCTTTAGTAAGTATGCAGGACAAGTCTTTTACACTTACATTTAGGGCATTCAGCAGATGCTTTTATCCAAAGCGACTTACAAAAAGTACATTTGTCAGAAGAAGGTGAAGCATTTCATTGCTGTTAATACAGTAAGAAAGTCACCAAAACAAGTTTCAAGCATTTCAATTTGCGTGAAACTTGAAAGTAAACCATTGCTAGTATACAAGTCTAGTAGTCTTGGCTGATACAACTGCATGTGTCTCGGTGTAAGAGTTTCTTCATGGTAATCTCTCACGTTCACAGGGCGGTCGTTCCTCAGAAATCGTCTGTTTAGAGGCCTGGACTCCTGGCCCCCCACGTCGTTTTGTGTGAGTCTGAAGAAACGATCCATAATGTCTGCATGATCTCGCTCAGATGTGATTGGAACGTTTCTAATTTAAATCCTGTTGGGCCTCAGACGCGCAAACCCAGAAGGTTTGACTTTGAGCTTCCTGACATCTCCCTGGACGACCTGCACTACTTGAAGTCCTGCTGTCCCACAGAAGTGCAGCCTTTCCTCATGTAAGTCACTGGCCTGACTCGCGCCAACGATTGCAGTGAGATCTGTGGCCGTCGCAGGCCCAGTGAGAAGCCAGCCCCAATCGTTGTATTCGGGTCGAATGAAATGTGTGGAGGGCCTTCCTCTCTGTCTACCTACCAGTGTGCTAGACAACGCACTGCACCTCTCTGTCTACCTACCAGTGTGCTAGACAACGCACTGCACATCTCTGTCTACCTACCAGTGTGCTAGACAATGCACTGCACCTCTCTGTCTACCTACCAGTGTGCTAGACAACGCACTGCACCTCTCTGCCTAAAGCTCTGTGGTGGACTCGTCCTCCAGCAGGTCAGGTGGTGTGCGTTCTTCTGTTTTGGGCGAGTGCCCCGAGTGGGGGGGGGGGGGGTCGATTTTTGACTTTTAAAATCTAGCTAACTCAGGCTGTTTTCTCCAAAGTTGCCTGCCACAGCTTTAAGGAGGTAAACATGAGAATTGTACTGAGACAATGGATGAAGTGTAACAAAAACTCGGTATTTTGAGATGTTTGAGACTTTAGTATTTAATATTTGACGTACCTTTTAAAAAATATATATATATATTTCAATGTGTTCTTGGTTGATCTTCCCCAGGGTTCCCACGTTGTGTGACTTTGAGCCGTTGAACTGCCACGTGGAGATGCTGCACCAGCTGGTCCAGGCCGCCCAGAGCATGGACGAGATGTCCCGCACCATCACCGACCTGCTGAACGAACAAAGGGTGGGGATGAGCTCCTCCTGGCTGCTCACCATGTGCTGCTGTGTTTCTCTATATGTCCACAACCTAACAGTCGTTGTTGTTGGTGTTGTGTCCTCACCGTGTCGGTGCTCCTCTCCCCTCCCCCCCCCCCCCAGGCCTCCTGCAGCCAGAGTGCCCAGCGGTCCGCCGCGATGACCCCGCGGTCTGACAGCACCCCGGGGTCCACCACCCCTACCTCCTCGTCCAAGACGCCCTCGCTCAGCCTCAAGAGCCCGTCCGGCCAGCCCCCGCCGGCGCCGGCGCCCACGGAGGACCTGTCCCCGGACAGCATCGACGCCCAGACCTTTGACTTCGAGACCATCGGCCACCCCAACATGGACCCGGTGCTGCAGCAGGGCTCGCTGGACCTGGACTCCCTGGCCGAGAGCCCCGAGTCGGACTTCATGTCGGCGGTCAACGAGTTTGTGATCGAGGGCGCCCTGTCGTCGCCCGCGCCCGTCAGCGACCCCACCAGCCCGGAGATGATGGTGGAGTCCCTGTACTCCTCGGTCATCAACGCCATCGACAACAAGCGCATCCAGGACACCACCACCCTGGAGGTGGAGAACAGCAGGAGGGCGGCGCTGACGCGGGCCATGGAGACGTACCGCGGCGCGGCGGAGGAGTCGCAGGGCAGCCTCCGGAGCGTCAAGGACGACCTCCGCCACCTCCGGGGCCTGGTGCTGAAGGAGCAGCGCGACTTCGGCGTCGGCCTGCAGGCCATGTGCGCGGAGGTCCGCGGCGCCCTGGACTCGGTGCGGCAGGCGCAGGAGCGGGAGATCGGGGAGCGGCACCGGGGCGAGCTGCGCCTCCTGCGGCAAGAGCTGGAGTCGCAGGCGCAGGCCCTGGCGCAGGAGAACCAGGTCCACCAGAACGGCGTGCGGGAGGTGCAGAGGGCCATGCTGGAGCTGGAGGCGCTGCTGGACCACAAGCAGGGCGAGCTCACCCGGCTGGAGAGCGAGCGGGAGCGGTGGGCCGAGGCGGAGACCAATCAGACGGAGAGAATGCAAACGCTGGAGCAGACCATCGGCGACCAGGCCGAGGAGATCCAGCGGCTCAACGCCTCCGGGCGCTCGCTGGAGAGCCAGCTGGGGAGCCTGCGCTCGGAGATGGAGCAGAGCCGGCGGGAGATCCGGCGGGAGCTGGAGGGAGCGGAGCGGTCCCGCCTGAAGGAGCTGGAGGACGGGATGCGGCGGGAGCACGAGGACCAGCTGGAGCTCCTCTCCGGGGAGCACCGGGAGGCCCTGGAGCAGCTGAACACGGCGCTCCGGGACAAGCTGAGCGAGGCGGCCGCCACCCTGGCCGCCGTCCTGGGCCAGAAGAACGGCGAGATCGGCGAGCTGGAGGCCCGCGCCGCGGAGCTGGCCGACCTCCGCTGCAAGGTGGAGATGGAGCTGGCCTTCAAGGAGTCGGAGGCGGAGGAGCTGAAGCGGTCGCTGGAGGACGCCCGGGCGCAGCAGGCGGAGGCGGTGGAGCAGCGGGTGGAGGCGGAGACCAGCGCCCTGCGCGGGGAGCTGCAGCGGAGGAGCGAGGAGCACGAGGTGGGGCTGTCGGAGCTCAGGGCCCTGATGCGCCGGGAGAAGGACCACTGCATCTCGGAGCTGGTGGAGCGCCACGAGGTGGAGTGCGGCGCGCTGCGCGGCGAGGTCTCGGACCTGCGGCGCCGGGCGGAGGAGGCGGAGGGGGCGGAGGGGGCCCGCGCCGAGCGGCAGGAGAGGCGGCAGGGGGAGCTGGACCTGCAGCTCGCCGCCCTGCGCCGGGAGACGGAGGAGCAGCTGAGGCGTCTGCAGGAGCGGGAGGAGGACGTGGCCAACCTGCAGGCGGAGAACGCGCTGCTGTCCCGAAGGCTGGAGGAGCAGCAGCAGGAGCAGCAGAGGCGGGCGGAGGCCCAGCAGCAGGAGCAGGAGCAGCAGGAGCAGCAGCAGCAGCAGCGGCAGGTGGAGGCGCAGCAGAGCAGGGAGAGAGAGGAGGCCTTGAAGGTTCCAGACGCCGCCGTTCAAGAGCTGGAGGGGCAGAAGAAGGCGCTGGAGGCGAGACTGTTGGACAAAATTCAAAAACTTGAAAATGAACTTCACGAGAGCAAATCGTTCAACAGGTCAGTTGTTTGGAAACACAGTCGCGTACACTCAATCTCACGAGGTGAACGGCCCTTTGTTAGTCACTGAGTTAGTTTCTCATTCAGTAAAACGGGTTAACTGCAGCGGAACTCGTAATCACCACCGTGTCGGCGCTGTTGTCTATTAAACCCCCAAGGGAGGATGGGATAAGATATTCAGCTAGTATGAAAAATAAAAACCGCAACAATGCCGTCGATGGTTTGTGCCGAACGCTTTGCTGTCCGTATCATCCAACCCCTCCCCCTCACACCCCCCCCTTCTCCATCCCCGCGGTCCAGGAAGGAGGGGCTGTCCCTGCAGGCGGAGGAGGGCGTGGCCGCCCAGCCCGCCGCCGCCTCCCCGCTGTCCCTGGACTCGGCGCTGCAGGAGCGGCTGCAGCAGGAGCGGGCCTCCCTGCAGAGCCAGATGGAGCTCCTGGAGAGGAGGAAGGACCAGGAGATGCAGAACCTCAAGACGTCGCTCATCGCCGAGCAGCAGGTGTGGCCCCCCAAGCGAGCGAGCGAGCTAGTGCAGGGGTTTTCCAGGTGCCACACGCCCGGCTAGTCCCGGAGCGACCCGCCTGACGTCAACGACTGAGCAAACGTGGGGTGTGCCTCCGTGCTCTTTCAGTGGAGGTTGAACGATTGCTTTTTTCGATGCGATGATTGGAGTGAATGCGTGACGTCCTTCGTTGTGCGGCTCCTCCTGACTGTATTTTAAACATCGCCTTTTATATCTTGACACTGATGCGTAATTGTCAAGTTATTTCCGGACGTGTTTGTGTGTGTGTGTGTGTGTCTGTGCGTGTGTGCGTGCGTGCGCGCGTCAGCAGTAATTATAGACGCGTACACAACATGGAATGCTGCGGTGACCTCGCGTACACTTGATAGTTGCACGCGGGGATAATTAAGGGCCGGCCGTCGTAATTGAGCAAGAGAGACGACACTCAACGCGCTGCCTGCGTTACTGTCAATACAGTGCAGCTTGGAACAGGAAAACAACCAGGGCTCCTGTCAAAAGACAAGTCAGGACTTTGTGGTCGCTACATGCGTCGCTTCAGAATAGCAATGGAATGGAAAGGCTTTATTTTCATTGTACAGAGTACCACAAAATCACAAGCGCCACACCTGAACAATGCATTGAACAGCACAGAGGAAGTGGAAGACACAGGGAAACGCCTCATACACATAAAACGGCCCAGTAAACAAACACACACCCATAGCTGGCAACACAGGTCCTCAAATAATGAGCAAGTCATTTGCACTGGAGTTCAAGTCTATAGTGCAGAAAAGGAAATGCTCAAAAGAGAAAAAAAAACAGAACTGCAATTGTAATTTGCTCTCGAATAAAGTATACATTGTGCGATCATGACATAATCGCAGTCGCTCCTGTAGGTTTGCTCTGGAGAGACGTCAACATCAACACATCGGACATGACTGAGACCCCCGGGGGACCCCCGCGTGGAAACAACATGCGTACATTCAGTGGTCACCGTCTCGAGGAAAATAAGACCCCGTTGTAAAGGACACAGTGCGACCATTGTGCTCGCCGCACGCTGGAACGCCCGTGTTGTGCTCCCAGGAGGCTGACCTGCTGCTCTCCTCCTCCGCAGACTAACTTCAACACAGTACTGACCCGGGAGAAGATGAAGAAGGAGCAGATCATCAAGGAGCTCACGGAGAGCCTGAGGAAGGTCACCAAGCAGCAGGAGACGGACAAAGGTAGGTTCACGCCGCTGTCGGCGTTTTTAAGGAGTCATGCATGCTGTGTAGTCCTGCAACAACAACAACAACAACAGTTCCCATCAGGCCATAGCTGCCATTTGGTGTAGTTGGTCGTGTACCAGATGCATTTCTTCTATGGAGATGTCGGCCATGATGGAGCAGGTAAGTTGCAGAGCCTCTTGATCAAGGATACATTCGGTTACACTTTGGACACCGGGGGGGGAGATCCAGAACCCAGAACCCAGAACCTTGAACCCAGAACCCAGAACCCAGAACCCAGAACCTTGAACCCAGAACCTTGTACACAACATTGATGTTCAGTAGTGTGCTGATGGCTGACACGGTGTACCGTGGTAGTGAACCGTCCCCCCCGCCCCGGTCTCTCTCTCTCCAGCCCTGATCGAGATGCTCTCGGAGGACCGCGCCAGCGTCATGCAGGAGAAGAAGCACCTGGAGGAGGAGCTGAACCGCATGCGCAGCGCCGCCCTCATCTCCTCCACCTTCCTGGCGCCGCAGCCGCCGCCGCCGCCACCGGCGGCCCCGGCCCAGGAGCCCTGCTGCGACGCGGGGGCCGGCGCC
>JAOPUI010000133.1:2321558-2331782 GCA_027123135.1 Urophycis floridana | reverse complement strand
TATATATATGATTGATGTGTTGCCTAAATCCAAAGTCCAACAAATAAGCTCTTATTTATGTACAGTATACATCTGGGCAGTATGTGATTTATTCCTGATTAATTGAGTCTTTGCCGTCACTAATGTGACGAGGTGAGCTCAGGAGTGAGACGAGAACACACCAGACGTGTGTTACACAGTAAAGAGACAGGCAAGGGGGCAGATTGCTGTACGCGGCAGCCCCATATTTGGGTGGTACTCTGGTACTGTTCTAGTGCCTTCCACCAGGTGACCTAGCCACGCTGCAGGCCAGTAATGGCGCCCGTGCCGTGTGCTCCTCTAAGTGCGACTGCTTTGTTGAGCAACTAAAACAAAACAAAACAAAAAACGGCTGAAACAGGCTTTTTGCAGCCGCCACTGCACTCTATACAGTGTGTGTGTGTGTGTGTGTGTGTTTGTGTGTGTGTGTGCGTGTGTGTATGCATGTGCATGTGTGTGGGTGTGTGTATGCATGTGTGTGCGCGTGTGTGTGTGTGTGTGTGTGCGTGTGTATGCGTGTGTGTGTGTGTGTGTGTGTGTGTGTGTGCCATTTGTATCATCTCAGGTGAACCTTCACCTTTATCAATAAGAGGGAATGGGGCTGGGAACGGTGAAAAAACATTGCATTCTTTCACACGCTGGGATTACATGTCAATTATGTGTAATTCATGTCCATTACTGACCTGCAGCAAAACACACACACATACACACTCACTCATAGACCAGGGATGTGGCGTTCACACTCTCAATGATATTCTGTTAAGAATATGCACTCATGCGCCACAAACATTAATGCCATTTTTAATGCATTCAAACGCACACTCAGACACACACACTCACACATTAATAACATTTCATGCACTTAACAGAGCATTTGCCCAATCTGAAGTTTTAGTGGATTAGCGGTAACTTAAAGCTTACATGATTAATGGAGTATATTTCTAGTTTTGGTGACTTCATTTTTAATCAGCATTTGGCTGGATTAATCAACGTAATGGTCAAACAAATCTTCTGGTCTAGTTATACTGAGCTTGTTTTTATTTATTTTTTATATTTTTTTTTTAATAAACTATGACAATAATTGTACTCCAATATACCAGTTTCAAATATTTAGAAAGTTTTGGGATTATGACTGATGTAATGAAATGTATGTGCTTTACCCTGTGGCATGTGGAACACATATTTAGCACGTGTGTGTGTGTGTGTGTGTGCGTGTGTGTACATAGCTGTATCTAGTGCTAAAGCGTGCCGGATGTGCTAACGTGAGAGTTCAAGCGGGCGAGCGCTCACCGCTGTGCGGTGGACGAGCGGCACGCCGCTCCGGTATCAAAGGGGGGGAAGCGGACCCGGTCGCGCTGTTCTGTGTTGCCAACGTGACGGGCGGCGTGAGCCACCAATCTGACCTCTTTATCTATCTGATAGGTGCCCAGTAATTGGATGTGACGGACAGGGCCATATATCAGGGAAATACACTTCACACCGCAGTGCAGGCAGTTGCCCCCTCGCTGCCAAGAGGCAGAAGGAGTCCTCTATGAACGGACTACCCTTTCCGTGGAAGGCAAATAAACAAGAGCTGCCCCACTGTCCCTTGCCTGGCTGCAATGGCCTCGGACATGCCAATAATGTTTTTGTCACTCACAGAAGGTGAGGCCGCTTTGTCCTCCATTTTTTTTGTCTCCACAAACAAATACTGATGGTTGACATTTTTGCATTCCAAACAGTAGCGACATTTCATTTCCCATTCACTTGTCTCATTTGGACGTATAAGTTTGTCAGCTTGGCATATTCCCCCCCCCACCTAATCTTTGCTGCTTGCTCTGTTTTTCTGTGTGTTAGCTTATCTGGCTGCCCGTTGAATGCACAGAGTATCAAGAAGAAGCAGTCAGGAGAGGAGATGATGACTATTAAACTAAAAGCCAGTAGCGGTAAGCTGTTTTTACGATACCTCATTTAGAGAAATATATATATATATATATATATGTTTATACAGTATATATACAGCATGCATATACTTAACAGAAAGCCTTTTCGCCGAACTGAAATGTTTATTGAATCATATCAAAAGCACTCTTTGAATTCACAGTAATTACCAGTTTCAACATAATTAGAAGTGAATGTGTGTGTTTCCGCCCAGGTGTTGAAACCAGCAGGGACGATGTTCAACATTTGGATCATGACATTAAGGAGCTGAATGAATCTAACCTGAAAATAGAGGAAGATATGATGCAGCTCCAAACCCAGGTAAGTATTTACTCTGTGGTAATAGGGCTGTAACCACACACAACATGCAGGAGCCACAATTGGATTGGATTCTTGAACTGCTACAATACACTGCTGCACTGAAAGCTCCACTTGATTTAAATATATGTATGGAGCTTAGAGACTCAGCTGTATAGCTTGTGCTTGTTTCAATAGGCCAATAGGCCAACATTATGTCGAATTGAACACGTTTTTTTTTTTCTTCCAATTCTCGTTAATTCATTCAGTCGTTACAGCCCTATGAAAAAATACAAACGCATCGTTCAGCGTTCGCAAAATAAACATACGCAAAAAAAAACACCCCAACCCCAACAACATATGGAACCAATCGCTTCGGCTTCCCCAATTTGACGAGACAATTTCCTCCCCCCCGAAAGCAGATTTCGTCAATGGAGTGTAACCTGAAGACAATAGAGGAGGAAAACAAGATGATTGAACAGCACAACGACAGCCTGCTGAAGGAGCTGGCTCGCCTTAGCCAAACCCTCATCAACAGCCTCACTGACATCCAACTGCCCCAAATGGTACAGTATTGCCTTCAGCGTGCTCTCCAGCACGCCACCCCGTGCTCAGACCACAGCCACTCTCTGACACCCCTCACTGGGGCAGAGAACGAAAGAAAAGAATAATATTTATTATCGCTTGTCAATGTTGTGCACTCACGTGTCTGTTGTTGTTGTTGTTGTTGTTGTTTTTGTCACAGGGCCCCATCAGCGAGCATAATTTCGAAGCCTATGTGAACACATTAACTGACATGTACAACAACTCGGAACACGAATACTCCCCAGAGTGCAAGGTGCTCTTGGATAACATTAAACAGGCTATTAAGGGCATTCACGTCTGAGCTGTGGGGCTTCCAAGAGGCTTCTTTGACTTGGAATAATAGCACTCCACGGCCCTCTATGTTACTGAACAGCGCTGCCTGGCTGGGCTCCATCTATACCACAAGGCTTTTTATATTTTTTGGAAATGTTCGGCGTTTCCACGGCATAAGTACACTGCACTGAGAAAAAGGACCAGCCAGATTTCTAATGCTTTTACTGTTTGTGCAGACACTTAATATGTTTATTCCCGTGAGATTCTGAAGCCCCTCGCTTGCACTTAATTATTTTGTATGGTTTGCTTGATTTTAAAATCTATACGTGGTCATGTCATACTTATTATATTATTGCTATTTATTATATTTGTTTGCCATTGTATTTATTTTTCTTCAATTTGTATTTATTTATATAATTGTAAATGGTTGATATTGACAAATCGGTTGACTTTCTGCACATTGTAAATTACATCGAAGCACATTCCAATTTTCGGTTTACTTTCGCCATCTAGTGTTGAATAACTTATTTTCAGACCTCCCCCCCCCCACTTAAAAAGTACAAAACTACCAAAACTACTGAGATTGATCATGTTTAACAATTGCTTTTGCTTTTTTTTAAATTCTTTACTGAAAACTGAATGTATGGTTAAGCAAAGTGAACTCTGAGATCAAGAAAATGCAATTGCACTTGTACTGTATCTGTACTCCATGTTCCTTAACCAGTGATGTTGAGCGCTAAACGCCACCGGAGAGGAGGGGGCACGAAGCAGAACCATCGCTCAGACGTCCTTCAGACGAACTGAGCGGCAGATTCAACTTTGCAGAATATGCCACAAAAAAGTGCAAAATGGTGGCACTTCGAAATCCACTTTGTAAAGATGTCTTTCCGTTTCTTGAAATATATAAATATTAAACTGCCTTCTGTGCACACACACCGAAGAGTGTGCATACAGTATGTGCCTAAATGTATATGAATCAATAAAGGTATACAGTAATATGTTTTGTGGTAGGACAGTATTACGTGGATGGTGTCTAATTTATTATACAGTATGATTACTTTCAAAAGGAGGAACTATTTCTAATGACTGTTTGAATTCCATTGTTTCAGTAGCTGTTTGCAAAATATCAGAATTGAGATTGATATGTTCATTTTAACTTTGGTATGCATGGAGAAAAGAAACAGGTGGGAATGATAGAAAAACACCAGCTGACAAACAGCTAGTCTTTCAGTTGTGATGTTTCATTTAATTTATTTGTTACTATTGTTTTTCTCTATTGCTTATAGGCCTTTCCATTTGAGTATGTCTTACATTAAAACATTCCTGTAATTCCTAGAGCAAGATGTTTAGAGTGTCCATCCACATAAACCTAAGATCGGATCTAAATCTGCAATGTAAAGTTTCATGACAGACTGAACACATTCAGGCATATGGAATCTTGGCTTTTTATTTCTTTGCATCGATTGCACTTTTGATTCAGTTTTATTGACAGGTAAATCAATTCCATTACAGTTATAACTATAACTGTATTCATGTCTTTCTAAAATGTTGAAAGGCCAATTTTATTAGTTTAAGTAACACCTCCTATAAATGCAAACAAAATCAGACATCTATTTTGACAAAAATAATGTAACAGCAAAAGAGCCAAATTATAGAAAATGTATGACCCTGTAGGCTATTTAATCCAAATATTCATTAATCTTTACACTATTTATTATTTAGTAGTAAGGCTATAATAATTTATTTAGAAGTTATAATATTTAATCCNNNTACCACACATTGTTTGCTCAGGAAGTTTTGTGAATAATATTTATTTTTCCCTGGTAGTATTTGATGTTTTGTAATGTGAAATTGTTTTTTTTTTTGTGGAATGAAATTAGTAAGATATCAAAGTGTACCGTATTTGGTTTCTTTTACAAGAAAATGTAATGATTTTTCAGTTTAAGTAGTTTGTAAATTGAAACTTCCTATTACTTTTACTATTTCATATTAAGCAGATATGCGCTGTGTTGTACAGTTTGTGTATGGTAGAAATAAACTTTTCAAATGCTTGTACGCCGTTTTATTTACTGTTAAGATCACATTTCCTTTTAACCATAGCTCAATAGTGGCGTTTTTCTTTAGGTGTTACCACCATCTAGCGGTTAAGATGTGAACTGCTTTCACGCGGCATGACCTCACAATGAAGACAATATAGCCTACAACAAAACATATACTATATATTGTACTAAACAGGGGCGAATTGTCTACAATATAATAATATGTAAGTTGCTTCTTCATTTACAACGTATAGCTAAATGATTTCTCAGTTGAACGTACCACAACACAAGGCTCCTTATCTTGGCTCACCTATCTCGTTGGCTCCATCAAGTAGATTTGATCAAATAAAAGTGGAAACTCAACTAAGAAACAACCTTCATGAGGGTCATAGAATAAATAAATAAATAAATTGGTAAATGCAGTCTCGCCTAATCTCAACACAAATGAGTGAATCCTACTGTTTGCTGACGTGTGTTTCAGTCAATGTGTGCTCGTGTGAACAGCTGCAGTGGGCCCTGCTCACCTGCTGTACGAGGGCTCTCCTTAAGTCAGTGGTTTTGGTCCCAATGCCACAAACGTCCATATCTAGCACTGTTTACCATATCATTTTGGGGGGTGGGGATGCGGTTGGGTTGGTTGGGGGGGCATAACACAATTAAAATAAAATAATTTATTATTGTAGTCCAAATGATTAATAATATCATTTTCTCCATTTTGGCTTATTTGGTCACTCTCCTGGCAGAGGCTGAAGATGGAGCCTTAACAATGTCCATGTCACCCAGTTCTTCAACTTGTTTTACGATACATTATACTTTGTTTAAGTATTGCCAACTATTGTATAACATTCACTTCAAAGTATTTATTTACCAATCCAGATTACATTAATGATTGGTAAGGGTAGGAACAGACAGGCAGGGCGGTAGACAGACAGACAGACAGACAGACAGACCAGTAGACAGGTAGACAGACAGACCAGTAGACAGGTAGATAGATAGATAGATAGATAGATAGATAGATAGATAATGTCGGCAACAGCACGCCCCTCCGAAAAAAATACAAACCACGTGATCTATGTTTACATGCTCTCAGCTGTTATGTTCCTTAGCGTGGAGAGAAAAACTAATAGGTGGTCAGTAGCGTGGACATCCACCAACTAGCAATGTAAGTTAAATAACTAATTCGCTATATATATATACATAACTTACATTCGCTCGTTGTTAAATGTATTCGACATAGAAACCAAACATTTCATCAGTCGAAGTGCCCCCATCAATCGAAGTGAGTTGATCCAACACGGAATTGTGAGTATTTCCTCTTAGTTGTTAGTTTTTTTGTAATCCCCATTTTTGCGTGACGAATTATCAACTGCAATCGTTCTAAGTCAAAGCAGGGAACAACCTGAGAGGGGCTATGTGCGCCGTGTTAGCTGTACTTGCAGCAGAAGAGAGCTTATTATCTAACCTGCTTTGTCTGTTCAGACGGTGGCGCACTCAGGCCCGCCGCGGCTAGCGTTAGCCGCGACACGGCTCGTTTAGATTGCTCATTAAACTTAACTTATAGACGTTCCTGCTCTTAACATGTCAGGATGTTTTGTGATAAACACTGGCTATATGCGTATTTCGTGGCTCGTGCGTTGTCAACTCGCTCGGTGTTTTATGCGAAAACTTGACGAACGAGCGAATGGGGGGGTGTAAATATTTACAACCAGCCAAACGGTGGCCGTGCGCTCCGCTGGAAACAACGGTGTGTGTGGAAAGTGAGGTCGGAACCACCGTGACTCACTGACATTTTGTCTCACGTGTGAAGTTGGGTGAGCCACGATTAAAGATTGAGGTCAATCGCACTGCAGTAAACTGCCTTTTTTCGTTGAAGAGTGAATATAAGCTGGTTAACGGTGCGGAAATGAGGTGTACACGCACACTGTGGTGGCTTGATCAAGAGGATCACCATTGTGATCGTCGGATCATTTAAACGACACATTTTCACAGGGATTGAAATTGTCAGACAATGTTTCACGAAAACAATGTTTTTGTTTTGTTCCGAGCGTCACACGCAGTGAGAAGCAGCTCTTCTGCACGATGATTGGCTGAAAGGCCAGACTCTGTGTGGCAACTGTGGCACATGACCAGGCGATAACACGATTGGCTGAAAATTATGTCAGTCGTAAAAGGAGGCGGGCCTTGCAGCGAATAGTGACACGGGGTGATGCGCACTACACAGAGCAACGCGTTCACTGTCTGTACCAACTTTGGAACTTAGATCTTACCACAATTCAATTTTCGAGAACAAACGTGTAAAACAATGCATCATGTACTAAATGATGTTCGTTTAGTATCCGTTCGTGTCAACGAGTAACATAAATCTCACTATTGTCTCCTTATCAGCATATCGTGTTCTTGTTATTGAATTTCAGCCTTGGACTCGGAACATGATCTCGTTAGGTCATCCA
The DNA here is from genome assembly GCA_027123135.1 of Urophycis floridana. Taxonomy (NCBI): domain Eukaryota; kingdom Metazoa; phylum Chordata; class Actinopteri; order Gadiformes; family Phycidae; genus Urophycis; species Urophycis floridana. Next base: position 2,324,200 of record JAOPUI010000133.1, on the reverse strand, counting down.
ACAGGTGCAGCGAGTTGAACACTTTGGTCTGGTTCGAAATGTGTTCTGGCGTTTGCTGAATAACCTCTATGACATGTGTAACAATTGCTCCAGGGCCCAGTGTGTATCTAACCATAGACTGATACAATGGGTGAATTAAGGGTGATTGATTGGGTCATTTTTTAAATTTCCGCCTTGTGTTCCCACTCTTGCTATTAAGCAAAAAAGTCAAATAAATTGCGGGCAACACATTATACATTTACGGGATCCTTAGGATGTTATCTAACCAGATGAGAAAGACAGAATGTTCTATCACAGTTCTATGATGATTTGTATGCCCCAATCTTGTCCAAAAATTAAATAGCTGGTCATGTTTAGTTGAGCTCTGACAGAATATGTTATCCTTGATTTAGAATGGCCGAAGGCCTGGGTTATGAGGCTCCACCTGGGAGTGTCCCTGTCTCCATTATCTCCCTGTACTCTTCAAAGGGACCCTTCGTCCTCTCCTCATTCCACTAATTGTATTCTCCCCCCTGCTGCTTTGGTCTCTGCCTTTTCTCTACCTTTGGCTGTGTCTCCTTGACACACTCTCTCTGTATCCTTGGTGCCGTTCTACTCTACGAGGATTAATCCCCGTTGGCAGGCAGTGGATTAAGAGGTCTGGGCGAAGCTCAGTGTGAGGTTAGTCTGGCTCAGTGTGTTAAACTTTACACACGGTGTGCCAACCGTTCTCCACCTGCCAGTTATTCTCGGGAAAAATAGAAAGTAAAGGTAAGAGGTAACTACAGGCATATATTCTGGCAGGACATTTATGTTTGCATCTTTATGGATTGACCTTATAAATCTAGCTACACATTATAATTTAGTTTTGGTTGCTCTATCATCGCTGGCATTATTTTTTGCCGCTACGCCATATCCTTATCTACTGTTAAGTATCAGGAGCTTAACCTAAATATAACTCCACCTAGTTATGACTCTGATCATTATATTGTCAGAGTTGTGTATTGATTGCGTGTTACACATGAACATCATATTCATGGTTCCACCAAAAGTTTAAAAACGTATTGGCTATGACGATGTGATGACCTTTATGGTAAAGACTATAGGATCAAGTTAATGCCATTTCCCTCACCTCAGGTTTTGCTGAGTCGCCCCCCTGTGTGGTGCTGGCCCCGCCCCACCATGTAATATCAGACAGGTGACGTTCTGTACATTTTGTCATACGGCTTCACAGCTAGAGCTCAGCAAAAAACAACAACAACAACAACAACAACACTTTTCTTTCATCAGACGCTAAAATAAAGGCTGCGCAGCGAAACTGTCCCACCCGACCTCATGTCCCAATCATCCTGAAGCCACCCCAGCTAACGCAAGCTGGCAGGTAAACCAGCCACTTCCAAGGGCAGCAACGTCACATGGTCCGTTCACCTCAGCTTCATATGTCTGGACAGCCCTCACCGGCGCGACGGGCTACACAGATTTAAACCCTGAAGTGGAGAAGGGGAACCCCGGCCCTACATACAAAGCGGTACACACAAACATTAAAACGTCAAAATCAACTAAACATGAAGAACGAGTCGCTGGATGTTTGTTGTCTTTGGGGGGATGAGGCAGAATGTAAGAACAGTGATCTGTTCAATTGGCAGAGATATTACTTGCAATGGCAATTCTGGTTTGGTTTTACAGTCTATTGCCTATTTTGGGGGTTTAGGCAGTAGGAATTATTCCCAAAGTGCAGAATGACATTTCCAATTATATTTTTGGGATGCAAGTCCCATGATTGGACGGTAGCTGCCCCCACGCTGAACCATTCTTGCTGTAGGGACAGATGACGGAACCAGATGGTGAAGTTTTACCAAACGTAGACTGCAGTCGATTGGGTGACACGGTCCGCAAGTTTCTATTTCTATTCAATGTGGTTTGTGGACATGGATGACTGTTACTGGTCATTACAAGGCTGCACACCGATCTCCATTAGTAGCTTGTCAAGCATAGTAGGGGAGGGGTGATCAGGGGACTGTTGTACTTGGTCACGCTGTTACTAATGAGAGCATCAGGGTCCATGCGTTGTTATTTGGTGAGCTGGCGGCAGAGCGGCCTGATTACTGTGTTTTCACTAGTGAGTTGGCTCCACCCCCACCTGAACAGTCAGCCCTGTCCATTTTCTGCGTACTGGTGTTGAACCATTCCCCAATTGCACTAATGTTCAGGTTGAAAGAGAGGTAGTGAATGGAAACCATTGTCTTTATGATTGGATACATTTAGCAGACAACAAATATGTGCACGGCAGCATCCATCTAGTTTCTCGCGTGGATGCTGAGCCCATTCGTGTGCAGATAATAACTACATAGATTTATGTTCGTCTCACCGAAGTTTAACCAAAATTATAATTCGGCTCTGCGTTTCTTGGGGCAGAGACGGGTGAAACGAGTTTATTTGATTGCACTGAGAAGAAGTTTTGTCTCCCTAACGGCCAACTGACTTAATGGATTTATTGCCAAATGCTGCTTTGCATGCAACATTTTTTTCGCCTGGGTGTCCACGGCAAATGTGATTTCACTTGAAGTATACCGAAGGGTCTTTAGTAGGAGTTATTTATTTATTTATTTATTTATTTATTTGTAATCCACACTTCATGCCAGATGGGGGCGCTTTTGAGCCAA
>JAOPUI010000133.1:2238148-2247539 GCA_027123135.1 Urophycis floridana | reverse complement strand
CCCCCCCCCCCCCCCCCGGCCCCCCCGGCCGCCCGCCGCCGCCCCCCGCCCGGCCCGCCCCCCCCCCCCCCGCCCCGCCCGCCCCCCCCCCCGCCCCCCCCCCCCCCCCCCCCCGCTTGCTTCATTTGCTCAGTCTTCAAGAGAACAAAAAAAAGAGACCACGTTGGAAAAACTTAAAATCCTTTGACGGTTGTCACTATAAAAGAAGGGTGTGGAGTTGCGGTGAGGGAGGACAACAGTCAGTATTCATCCTGCTCCTGCTGATCGTCTGGTACCTCCTCGTGGGCCTGCGGCTCTGCCTCGTCTCCCTCCCCCTCGGCCAGCTCCCCACCGCCCTCCTGCAAGACAAAATGTGTGGATGAGCGCTATTGAACCTAAAGGCCACTAAGCGCTATAGCCTTAACAACAGCGTAATCTCTGGTGGAACATGGATTATTGGTTTCCCTGGCTGAATCAGTTTAGAGTTGATTGTTCAGTGGAGTATGGTGAGTGGCGTGTGTTTCCATGAGGTCCCAAGTAGTTTGCCACTCAGTCATGTGGTTGTTTTCCCACTGACAACAGAGTTACTCTCTAAAAATTTCACTTTGCAACGCGCCAACGTTATATTTCTGTTGGGTTTGTGTGTCCTGCTGTTCAAGAGACATTCTGCCCATTCACTCACATCCCATTCAACTGAATACAGCCCCAAGTCCCCCTGAAGCCTGTTCTCATCAATACACAAAGAAGCATGAATCAATCGGGCGCTTTCAGACTGACTTGTTCATCTGCGGAGTAGAGGACCTCCATCAGCCGGTCCACAAATGGGGCGTTCTCCTCCCCTTGTTCCTGGCACAGCAGCTCCACCTCCCGCAGTTTGCTGAAGTAGAAGTCTCGCTCCTTCTCCACCCCTTCCAAAGCCAGCTTTAATGTAGTCATCTGCGAGAATCCATGATTATAATGAATGCAGTGTTCATAATCAACCACACACAGGCTTGGGTTTTAAAAATCAACAGCTTGTCTATATTTTTGTCCTCAACTGTGATGCTGTCAGATCAATACATTGGATTTTCACATTCCCCATGATGTTAACCCCCGCCCAGGATATGCAGAGTACTTCAAAAACACAAGTACTCCATTGACAACTATTCCAGTGCAGCCCAAAAGACCTTGCTTAATTTCATCAGTCTATAATTAGTGGACCACTACAGGAAATGTATTGACTCGTTGATGGTTGGTTTCATGCAAAAATCATGCATTTACAAATCAATGACCCCGCCGCAAAGTAAGAAATAAAATCAACACACAAAGCATCGCTTCTTCACATTCCTGTGACATCATTTTTTTTTTTTTTTTTACTATTAGCAGTATTCCCTTCAGCAAATATACTTTTCTTTTCATCCATGCATTCAGTACATTATACAAGATAAACAGCTTGGCTACACCATTTCACAAATAGTAAAGTTTTACTATAAACATAAATGCTGTATGTATAACTATAATGACGTTTAACTTAATAAGAGGCTACACTATGGAAGACACTTGAGAACCAATGTTATTTGTTTGTGCTTTAATTTTTACATGTTTTATTCTGACATGGAAAACCCAAAGAATGGGTGCTTCCTGACAGTAAATTGTAACAAGACCTTGATCTTCTGGATCTTCCCCTTGCCTCCATAAAAGTTAATCCAAAACATGAATCCATGCATGCAACCAGGATAAGATAAAGGGAACAGTACACATACCTGTTCATTAAGAAGAGTGACCTGTGCTTCCAGTTCTTTCTCTCCCTTGGCTGGAGTGGACGGTCCAGGGATCTTTTTGGCAGACGAGGGTCTGGATGACGGTGTTGTGGACTTAGGCGTAGTGGAAGTTGACCTGGACGCTCCTACAGGAAACAACAGTAGTGTATTAGATGCAATCCGTTTTGCAGGATAGCATGCTATGTAGCGTGAACAAGGCTAGAGATGAACAAGGCGGTGAACAAGGCTAGAGACATAGATTAAACATATAAGACTGGTCCAACCAAGCAAAAGTCAATGTACCGACATGTAGTGTTTCAAACTAATGAATGAAAATAAAATGTAAAAGATGGGCAGGATCAAAAAGAGATGGCAATTCTCATGGATCAGTAATTTGGTACAATTAATAACAAAACAGTCAGTTCCAATTAGACTGATGTGACTACGGTCTAAGTCATAGTCAGGCATGGCTTGTTTATATCTTCATGGGCCTTAAGTAGATATCAACAAGAAGAAATATCTACACTGAACATATGATATGTGTCCTGTAATAAGCTGTTCACGTGTTACAATGAAGATACAATATTTTCACCAAAGCACCGTAGTTACAATAAGGTAACCAGTTATTGGTATATCTATTGGTGTAGGTGTATAACATGTATAACCTTGACAACTATTTCAAGGTGAAAGCCATTCCTTCCAGGCTACTCAAACCCATCAACCCATTAACAATGGCTTTGGTTTTCCAGGCGCTTCTGCTTACCGGCCGTGGGGGAGCTAGCTGCGTGGAGGGACTTCTTCGGCAGGTTGAAGATCTGCTCTCCAGGGTCAGGTGGTGGGATGGCATCCTGACCCTGTCTGGCCTGAACCGGGTCATATTCTTTACCATCGTAGTTTGCGTCAAAGAACCTCTTGAACCACTGGATGAAGTCAAGATTGTCTTGAAACCTGCCTTTGACCAGCTTCTCTACAGGAATAATCTGGGTAGAAGGTAGAACACAGAGGCTCAAGCAATGAGAGCAAAACAGGAGCAAACCAGGGCAAATACATAAATGAATAGAAACCCATGCAAACCAATAATTACAATTATATAGGACAATTAGGATATTAGGATTCCTTTAGACTCACCTTGTCCACATTCACCCTTTTGAATGAGGCCTGCAACACTTTCCAATTGTGGATGTACTCATGCTCCAGTTTAGCTTGGAACTTGACCTTCTTAAGACTGATGCAGCCAGGAAAAAGCAAATCCATGAACTGGCAGTAGGCCGCTCCTAGATAGGGAATACAATGATAAACAGTAAAAACCCGGGGGCTGTATAGGGAATATGGGGAATTAACACTCATGGCCTAGTTTATACTATCTAGATTATGAACACTCTCCATTGGCATTATCGTTCTTATAGTTTCCATAAACTAAGGGCGTATGCTATAACAACACTACAACAGTCTATGTATTTAGTATGGGCTAAGTGAAGCCTGTTGCTGTATGGGCCTTGGAAATGTCTTCTTAAAAGCCCACAGGAATTGACATACTTTAAGAGTGTGTGAGCCGGCCGTCAGGAGTGATTGTGATTAGATTACTTGGCCCCAGCAGGAGGACATGCCCGATTGCAAGCTTTATTTATAGACGCCTCCCAGTCCCCACCAAGAATAGGTGAGTGCATTGCCCAGATTGATTTAACTTTATCACTGGGTCAAGCAAAGGCACTTGTAAAGTAGGTAGTAATTAGTGACCCTTAATTACCTTAGTCACTAGTCCAAAGCTTATTGAAATCAGTTGGCATGCAACCATGCAACCACAATATTCCTCCAGTAAAGTGGGATCTTACCTGATGACAGCTGCTCAACTTTTGTGTAATTTAGGCTGAGAATATCATTAACCCAGGCAGTGATGTCATGCCTGCTCATAGTCTCCTGGGTTATTGAGGTAGAGTATACGTTGACCGCCATCCCCCAACTGTAAAAGATAAATGAATGCATTCTAATAAAGTAATAATATGGCAATAGCTTTCAGGCACACTATATGAAATGCAAACAATGCATTTCAAGCCCACATTACATATGTTGTTTGATTTAAGTATTTGGGTACTTGGGTGGGAAATGAGGAGCGGGGGGGGGGCAATTGTAATAATGGGTTTAGGAAGGGGTAAAAAAAAAAGTGGGGTAACTATATTGTCTAGGTTACACACAGACCAAGAAAGATAAAACATGCACCACCACTGACTCTGTGTCAGAGAGCAAGTTAGTCCAACTTCTGTAACGCTTCTCTACTAAATCATTATAATGCATGCATCTTTTACACATTTAGCCAAGCCATCTGTTCAGTCTTAGCACGTTGCTTAAATACGTTATCACTTAAGGCTAGGTATAGTGTTAAATACAGAATCCACTGTACAGTTGTTTAAACGTGAATTTTCCCGAAATTAATCCACAAGTAGACCAGTTCACAACACATGGTGTATAATTGGGCTCGTCATTGATCGAAGCAGGTGATGAAAATGCATGAAATGGTCCTTATTTTTGATCCATTTTTTTCTGAGGCCCAGTTCGGCAAGTTTCATGGTTTTTCACGTACAAGTACACACAACTAAATCCAGATCGTAGCCACAGCAGTTGTATCTATGCAGGACAACAACCTCTCCTGACATACTCAGGAGGAAGCAGATTGGGCCAGCCGTTCCTATGTCAACAAAGCGGATGTGCTGTTAGCTTTGTTAGCCATGCAGTAATAGCCGATCGTCGGTCTAGGTTGACGCTTGGCTAAATGTCCATTGTACATCCTTAAATTAAAGGTGGGTCATGCAACGGGGTATCTATAAATCCGTATCCGAATGAATCTTTAATTACACCATGGGTTGCTACCAAAGACGTAGCAACATGACCTGCTCTAATGAATAAATGCCATTCTAGTGAGGGTGGCTGTCCATTCCCATAACATTTGACAAGTTTGTGCTTGTGATAACTTCGATGATGCATTCGTCTATGGATAATGCATGAATTTCCCCTGCAGCGGGACAACCATACAATTCTATCCTCTGAGATAATTTTGCTGAAAAAACAACCAACGATGGGCCTTTAGCGATTTACGCCATAGCTACAATGACAGGACTAGATAGTAACAGAGGGCATAATGCGAATTTAAGATTGGGGGTGGCGCACACGCAAACGGGCCATCGATGAGAAGCAATAACTGCAACACAAATGAAACTGCAGCTTTTAGCAATCCCATTACGTCTCACAGCCTTTATTATGAGACTACATCAAATGCGGCATTACACCGATTTACCTGTAGGCGCGCTCTCCTCGCACTGTATTTTTTCTGTAAGGAATGATGTTGGATCCGTTGTCCTGGACGATGTCGTTGTTATTCTCTCCATTTGGGGAAAGTGCTTGGGTGGGACCAGGCATTGGGTCTCTTAAATATTGAACAGATATTCTGTTCTCCCTGGCAAAAAGGACGATGGAAATCCTAAGAAAGTGCCGCACCTCAGGCTCGTTCTGTCTGCTTATTCTTCACAAATCTCTGCCTAGTGACGTTGCTGCGCCCTGCCCACGTGACCGTAAGGGGTGGCTGCCTGGTCCTTTTTATAGTGAGATATTTCGCCGAAATAAAACCTATGCATTTGATCTCCTCCGGAGTATAGCATAATCCCCAATCAGAACAGCACATTGGTTCTTAATCTTCAAATGCTCTGCTATGATTCTATGATGAAAGGCAAATGCAGCCCATCACATTTCTTCTAACAATGAATGAGTGTAAAGCATTTGCACGAGAAGATGCACACCATGATGTATGCTTAAAGTGGTCAGATGATCTCTTTGCAGGTAGAACATTGGTACTAGTGAAACTCAGGGCGAAACCATAAGGACAACAAATTAGCCATATAGACATCCACACATTCAGTAAATACCCCCCTGACCAAATCGTCCAGGGTTCTATTGCTATTTAGGCCATATTGAAAACATTTAAATTATGCAATGGCTTTGCTTAACTGTGCACATGTTCTTGTAGAATCTTAGATAGTAGTACACTGATGTTCAGGATGCAGTAGGCCTAATGAGTGCCAATTCTACCAAGGAAAAGTGTGTGACTATTCGGATACATAAAAGCAAATAGTAATTATGCACTAAACCGTGCACTCTACTACAAGATCATGTGAAAGGATCAGACACATTAGCAATAATCCCCTGTGGTCCACATTATGCACACGTCTGCAAGTTTAGTGCATCCTTAGAACACAAACCATGGGGAATAGGCACAATGTATAGTAGTAATCGGACAGAAATCCCATAAACTACATAGGGCTACGACATAGGCCCCGTGGTTTTACAAAACAGTAATTGTTTGATGAAACTGTTAAAACTATTTACTATGTACATGTTGCATGACGCTGACTTTGCGATAAAACTGGACGATCAGGTGTGCTTTTCTGCCCGGTTGTTAAATAACAAGACGTTCAGCAGTTATGCAAATGTTTTAGACACCCATGCCAAAGCTTGGTAGTAGGGCTGTCCGTGTATAGCAATGGTACCACGTCAAAACTTAACCAATAAAGTCACAGCAAGAACAGAGTTGATACTTGTAATGTCGCGAGAAATAGAAGCCAGTCAACGACTTGGAAGGAAGATCTGTCACGGAACCTATGTTATAATAATCTAATATCAATACACGTTCAGGTGAAACCATTGTTGTCCATCACGAATTCAACAGTTTACATGATTAACATAGAGTAAGACACGACTATTTGTTTAACTCAATGTCAGCTATGCTAGTTGTGTGCCTGCACTTTGACAGAACCGGCCGATACACACAGCAGCAGACTCTGCAAACGCAGAAACTAATCGATACAGTGGTGAAATGCATCGCCCACCGCTTTGCCCACATCTACTTTTGGACGATCCTTTTCAGGACAAAACGCGTAATAGTTAATTCGACTCACCAGTTAACTCGTATCCTATCCCCAGGTTACACGGTGTTAAAAAATCAGCTCTTTTCCTGAGTCACCCCACCCTCAACTGTGCATTCACACCGATTCGTGCTGGACGATGACGTGAAACACGCACCCCTGTTTGATTTGGTAAGACGACACCGGTGAAGAGGCTCATTGGTTGGTTTTTGACATCTGCTACTCGTCGACCAGTCGTATTGAGATGCGTTGCCCGTTGAATGCGGTTGACAGTTTCTTCCACATCCACACATATGTTACTTTCCCTTTTACGAGCCCTAACGTGCCTTATCACACAGCCGACGAATGTAATATATGTATATATTAGATATTTCTCATGTATATACCGTAGCTATTACACATATATTACATAAATTAATATGCATTTTCTTGTTTCAAGTTTAGATTGACTAGCGGTGATTCAATTATTTATATCAGGAAGTCTATCTCTTCACACAATTTACGGTGTAGTATAATCGTAGCAGCTGTTTGGCAAACGGTTATCCAGGAGATACAGCCCCTCACATTCCTTTAACAGTGCATAGACGTATAGGACTAGACTATTGCCTTTGGGGCCAACAGTTGCACCCCGGCGCACCCTGTGTTCTAATCAAACCAGGTCTTTTGCACGGCACCGACTGCGCACGTTTGTCATTCATTTGGTGAGGTTATTTCATAGCCCCGAGATAAAATTGCAATTCCAAAAAAAATAGCATGCAGCTATCACAGAGTCTGCACACATCCTGTAGGCCTAGTCATTTTGCTGACATGTGATGGAGGTGGTGGTGGTGGTTGTGGTCGGGGTGGGGGTTTCCTAAATGATATATTTTTGAAAGAATGAACATATAGTCAATAACAAATGCAATTCATTCTGTTGACTTCTCTGCTTTTTAACTAGGGTTTTTTGTTGAAGTTACTGAATAATTGTGGTTGGCATCGTGGTCTATTTAATGTGTATTTATGTCTGTTATTTTTTTATTCGTTAAGATATAGCCTACCGTCGATGCTAGGAGAGAGGGAAATCTTGCATATTCACTATGGAGTGTTACGGAGGATCGCTCTTACGTTACGTCATGCTATGAATAATTGATGACGGTTCGGGAGCACAACGGTGCTTATGTGACAGGTAATGAGTGTGCACTGCCAAAGACAGACTAGCAGTAGCGCGTCACACTGGAAAGAGGTGAAAAATAGTTCACAGGCTACACAATAGTGATACAGTTGTCAACACTTTATTATGCATCTTCGCCATGCAAAGTCACTGAGAAGAACAACCAAAAAAAAATCAAACTAGGAATATTTCACAAATTTCAAATTTTAGATTAACTTCCCACTTTTCAAAGCTGGGTAAAGTTGTATACACAATCAGAAAGTGCATATGTTTGTAGTGTTATCTATTGGTATGCCCATGTGTAACAATGGTTAATGTGAGGGATGAACGGGCTAATATTTTGGTCTTAAAATAAATGCAAATTAAACAATATAGGAAACAAACTTTAATCTTTTACTCCAATTAAGAGTATACAAACAAACAAAAGTGTCTTTTATTGTGTAAACCATTTGTGTTGGAGGAAATTTGGAATCCTTGCATATGACTATTTCTATATTCTTCAAGCGTTGTCCACTGTATTTCAAAGCTATGAAAGCACTGCATTGACTGCCTTCATCGATATCAGACGTCAAAAGCGACAACAGCTGTGTGCAGACGCCCCCTTGTTAATCTAGCGATGGAACGTAACGTTTCCTCTGACTGGTCTATAGTCTGTTAGCATGTGGCTAACAGCTTGTTAGCCTCATTCTCTACTGGGAATTTCAATAAATTCCAGTGAGAGGTTGCCTAATCAGCCAGGGCAGTATGCACAATACACTGACTTTTGTCTCAAACCCAGTCCTCCACTATGCTAGGAAAATGCTTGGAGCCAGACAAGAATGCAAAAGTCAGTCAAGACCAGTTATAACACAACTAATCTATTGGGAAAGATCCTTTTAATATAGGGTAGAATTATATTCTCAGTTTATATGATCTTTGTTTGTGAGTTACAATAAATCATTTTTTTCATCATGCTGAATATAGCAACCAAGTTATGACCCCAGTTTTGGTTTTTAGAAATGAGGGAACTCAAAGAAAAACGTGTGTCCGCATGTACAACAAACATAACGTTCACACAACAGCTACACAACTCATTCAACATGAGGGTACAAAGTTGATATTTCCCAATGTAGTGTTTTTATGGCACCTGTGGTATTATAATAGACAGCTCATCAGTTCATAACTTCTCCACGTCATTTCACAGTATTGTCTTAAACATGTGGTGGGTTTAAAAATATACCTTTACACAAATGTAATCTATGGTTGGACTTCAAATCTTGAATTCTTCACGTCTTCACGACCGCTGTGTCATTTCCTCCAGTGTCTTCTTCTGTTATTTTCTTCTCATATTGCTTGTCTGTCAAGAGAACAGCGGTTCATGTTGTAAACACAAGACAGGAGCGGCTCAGCCCAGGGATTCGGAATACAGAAATAGTCTCAAAGCATTTCAAACATTACAACATTGCGTTGACGCCATCATCAGTTGTGTAATGCAGTGCAACTGTTTTGTTTTTTCTCTCGAGGGGTTACATTAAAATAGCCATGTGATTGAGACTATCCCCTCACATCACATCTGTTGGTATCGCAGTCACGGCTTTGCCTCCATAGCTTCCGTTGGTAAGCACATAACGACT
>JAOPUI010000133.1:1930315-1943228 GCA_027123135.1 Urophycis floridana | reverse complement strand
ACACACACACACACACACAAACCCACCCATGATCTGGGGTAGGGCCATTTGAATTCATGCTACAGGGCTAGTGTGTCAAAAGATAAGTCTTTGTCGTGATCCAGTTAGCTGTTCTTGTTTACTCATAGCATGTCTTGTTAGCTCACTGTTGTGTATCCACGGCCATTGCTTAGCGTGGGTTAAGCTGTGTTCGATGGTGTCCATTGATTAACTGCTAGATTGCATTATGTGTGGTTTTCGTGACACCGGTTAACATGATCGTCCCCGTTTTCCCCCTCCAGTGAACCACACGCACGTTTTTACGCCGCCCAGATAGTGCTGACATTCGAGTACCTCCATTCATTAGACCTTATCTACAGAGATCTGAAACCTGAGAATCTCCTCATTGACCACCATGGCTACATTCAGGTTGGCTTGCTGTTGCTCACTAAACGTATGAACAGCTGTGGCTTTGGTTGGAAAAAACATATTTGTATTTGAACTGCTTTGTGTGCCCTCACGCCCCCCCCAGGTGACAGATTTTGGGTTTGCCAAGAGAGTAAAAGGGAGGACATGGACCCTGTGTGGCACACCAGAGTACCTGGCGCCAGAGATCATTCTCAGCAAAGTAAGCCACACTCCAAAGATATGTGGGTTTGTTCCAATAGCCACTAACACATGGTCTGCAGTCAAGCCTGACTCACACTATGATGACACAAATTTAAGTTTTGCTTCAATCCGATTTGACGGATAGTATATTTTACATCTTGATGATAGGCATGATGCAGATGATAGACATTTCTGACATGTCCCCCTGTTTGTGGTTTGTAGGGCTACAACAAGGCTGTGGACTGGTGGGCCCTAGGGGTCCTTATATATGAAATGGCAGCCGGCTACCCCCCATTCTTTGCGGACCAGCCCATCCAGATCTATGAGAAGATTGTGTCTGGAAAAGTAAGTGGTGTTGGTTTTCTTGTAAATTTTCACCTAAAAAACAAATGGTACAATAGGCAAAGTGTACAATCAATATCAGGCATTTTGGCTCCCCGGTCCTGTTTGTGTGTACACAATCTGTTATGTTCACCGTTGTGAAACCCATGCTCTGGATTAAAACGGCAAACATTGTTTTGTGTATTTCTTCTCTTTTTAGGTACGATTCCCTTCCCACTTCAGCTCTGACTTAAAAGACCTGTTGAGAAACTTGCTACAGGTGGATCTGACCAAGCGCTATGGCAACCTGAAGAATGGAGTTAACGACATCAAGGGCCACAAGTGGTTCGCCACAACAGATTGGATTGCCATCTACGAGAGGAAGGCAAGTGGCTATACGTTAGAGCTAACTATGGCTACGCTGCACAGACTTGTTACTGATTGAGTCGGCAATGCGTTTACTTCTTCTTATAGGTTGCATTGCATTTTATAATGTAACATTTTGGCTCCAAAACTGTAGCTGTGATTGATTTTCACGTTTGCTTTAATGTTTTATTACGCAATTTTTCTTTTAGCTCATCTTACATTCTCTAACATATATATTGCCCAAGGGTTAATTTGCCATAGCTTTTATGAAATACTGTAGGATTCCCGTCCCAGGTTATATCTTATTACAGCACTTTTTTGAGGCTAAATATCTTCGATGAATTTTAGGAAAGATCCTCAGGCTGGTATATTGCTCATGATATTGCTGGCATGCCATACGTTCTGCATTAGCCCCAGCCAGACTCTTGAGTCTGCAGGCTAATGTACGTTTAGTCGAGATGATTAAATGAGTATCAATTATGTCCCAACCGATGCTGACGCTGGTTTCCCCCCCTCTGATATATTCTGCAGACCTACGTTAGTTTCCATAATACATGCCTTTTTAAGCATTTTAATTCCCTCTAAACCTTGTAGCCTGTTCGCTTTAAATGGTTTGCCTTTGTCTGCCCGGTCGTGCGAGTGAATTCATTTCTTGGAAAAAAAATGTTTTATTCACAATATTTGCGTAATGTATTATTTTGCGTAATTTTGTTCATTAGAAGTGATGCGTGCGTTCTCGCGGTCTTCTCATTATACGCGAACGACGCGTCCGGGTGGTGTGTTGTGTCTGACGTGGCGCCGGCGGGCGCCTGCCCTCTCCTGTGGCCCCCTGCAGGTGGAGGCCCCCTTCATACCAAAGTGCCGCGGCCCCGGGGACACCAGCAACTTCGACGAGTACGAGGAGGAGGAGATCCGCGTGTCGCTAACGGAGAAATGCGCCAAGGAGTTTGCGGAGTTTTAACGCTGCGGGAGCGTGGAAACATCAGGGCTAACAAACACACGAAACGCGCGGGTGTGTGAGTGTGCGTGCGTGTGTGTGTGCGTGCGTGCTTGCGTGCCTGCGTGCGTGCGTGCGTGTGTGCGTGCGTGCGTGTGTGTGTGCGTGTGTGTGTGTGTGGGGGTGATCTATTGCACTCTTCTAAGGACTTTGGGGAGAAGCGGAGGCCGACGTTGTTCAAGTCTACTACATCAGTCCCTTTATTCCACCACACCAGGATGAGGTCGCCGTGGTCCGCCCGCCCGCCCGCATATCCCAGCAGATGCATCGTGTTTGTTTTCTTTTTACTTTGAAAGCCTGTCCCACATCCTTTTTAGTTTATTTTTCATTTTATTTTATTTTTTTACTTTTAGTCGATGTTGTGCTCCCCTTTTTTAAAATGTGATATATTACATTTGTGAGGAGAACTGGGGTTAATGCCTACTATTAGTCCACACCTGTTACAGAATTATGTGTCCAAATGATACACACTCTTAGGGCAATGCTCATTGCAAGCCGTCTCATCATTCAATCAAATATGTATATAGAGTATAAGAATATATTAATCTTGATATAATTTTTTTGGAATATGAATATGTTTCAAATCAGGTTACTGAAGAATGATACTATGATGTGGTGTATGATATGGGGATTGTTATTTTCAAATTGCTATATGGTTATATAAATATGTTGAAAGTGCTAGATGCTAGCACCAAAGGTTCAGAGGACAGGTTATTATACACAGACAATTGGCTCGTTGGCTCATTGGCAAGGTGCTACTCAAAGGGAGGGCTGTTATAGAGCTTGTGCTTGACGCCATCTTGGTTCATGCCTGTACAAGTTAGGCTCCAGGAGAAGGGGATACTGGCTACAACTCATGGAGGAAAGCTATATGACAGATCATCTTGAGTTATACTTTTGTTTTTCACACTATAAAATGACCAATATATGATATTGGTATGATGCAAGACAATAAGTCAAAATGAAACATGATTACCTTTTATTTAGAACATTGCTATTGCCATGAATTTCCACAATGCTGATGTCCATTTTGGGAAAGAAATCCACATTTGTATTGTGGACTTTCTACACTTTTGATTTAATGTTAAATGGCTTTCCATAACTGCCTCTTCAATGTCAAATATATATGTATGGTCAGCTACAGGTCCACAACATTGGTTTTGGTAACAGTCCAGCCAATGCTGAGAGGTAGTATGTTCGTCCCGTGCATATCTGTCAGTTCTGTAAGACACACGAACACATTGAGTGTTTCAAAGCATGACCAAATAGAAAAACCTAGCAAAAGAAGAAGGGGTTCCCCCTCTCTTTGCTTTTGCCTTAGAGCACCACATCCTCAGACCCCCCCCCCCTCCCTCACACTGCAAAGAGCATCAGTTCACTGCCTACTTAGTATTCAGACACAGCAAACCATAGCCATTGCACAAATTGACAAACCTTGTTACAGGATGTAAATCACAAATTGTGTTTGTTTGATCCGTGTGGATCTTAGTTCTATGTAAAAAAAAAAAAGAAAAAAAAAAGTAATTTGGTATCACAAAACATTTTTGCCGTGTCTATCATATTCACTTTGTCCCTATAATTCGGGTCTGCTTATAAAGGACCGTTTGATAAGCGTTTTATGAAGCCGTGTGACTCCAGTATATGGGGATCAAGGAAACTAAATCCTTTTTAGGATTTGTAGAGTGTAATGTAAAGTTCATCAGTTCATTGTGTATAGTGTTGTGGCGCTGTGCCTCAACGTTGTTCGTGAAATATTGCAGAATTACACTCTTTATAATACTGTTAACGTGAAGATGTTTTTTCAATCTTCTAAGACAGAATTGCAAAATGGCATATGTCCATTTTTTTTCTCCTGTTGCTGTTACTAATTTCCTTGTTTGTTCCAATCTTTTTAAAGAATGTAGATTTGCAAATTATAGGGATGCATATTTTGGAGAACATTTTTTTTTTATTTCAAGGTACAAATGTCCTCACAGAATAATAGCTAAAACAATACTTCTCCTTTATACCACATGTAATCCATTAATTGTTTTAACTCATTACATTATTTGTGTATGCATTGTTTCATATGTTTTTATTTATACACATTAGAGATGCTAATAAATTTTATTTTTAAAAGTGTCAAAACACCTGATCTTCTATTTACCGCTTGCTCCTACTGCTCGTGGCTTCACACTTCATGGCTCCTTCATCACCGCCTTGTCCGGTTCCTGTCCCTAACCACTTTAATGCATCATCAGACATAGCAGTCCTGCAGAGCTGCGCATATCTACTGTTTATGAATTGTTCACCTTGTGATTATCAGGTTGTTTGCCTTTTTTCTTCAACGTGAACCTGAAACAACACTTGTCCGTTTGGACTTACCGTAGCCCGTAGACGTATGGGTATTGTAGTATCAGAAGTCAGCACATGTGGGTTGTTGTTTTTATAGCTCATTCAAGTTACAAAAATGGCAGGACTTGAGCTACTCTCTGACCAGGGATACCGCCTGGATGGAAGAAAAGCAACAGAACTGCGTAAAGTGCAAGCTCGCATGGGCGTATTTGCCCAAGCCGATGGCTCTGCTTACATAGAGCAAGGCAACACGAAAGCCCTCGCTGTTGTGTACGGACCTCATGAGGCAAGTAGTAGCGATTAAGCTAGTAGTATCCGTCTGACGTAGTGGAGACTTTACGTGAGCTAATGGCTAGCACTTTACCTTCTAGAAAACAGGAGTCGCTTACCCCGTATAAAATAATGTCGGTCAAAGTTATAAAGCTTTGAAAAAACACTATTTACCCCCCGGATAATATTACCATTTACCGCTTGTTCAAAGATAGCATTACAATAGTGAAAGTGCTGGTGTCACCTGCTGCATGTGACTTGATGCACTTTTTTTCATCATTCATTTCATTTCATCATTTGGCACTATATTAAAGATAGAAGTGTGTGAACCTCTGCTGTGCTCTTTAAAACAGTTATGGATGATTACATGATCCTGTTATACTTTCCTAAAGGTAGGCACTAGGTTAGCGGTGGATAACTTCAGGTAAGGTGGGAAAGTTGTTGATCTGCTTTACTTCTATAGCTAGCTGGTATAGGCTTCGGGGTGTTGAGTAGTAAAGGTATAAGGATGCATCAGTAAGTGGATCCAAACACAACCAACGACAATGGCTGGTTGTTTTTTCCTCCGCTAGATGCGAGGCTCACGCAGTCGAACCCTCCACGACCGAGCCGTCATCAACTGTCAGTACAGCATGGCCACATTCAGCACCGCGGAGCGGAAGAGGAGACCCCACGGAGACCGCAAGTCTACGGAGATGAGTCTCCACCTCAAGCAGACGTTTGAGGCCGCCGTGATGACCCAGCTCTACCCACGCTCTCAAATTGACATCTACGTCAAGGTTGAAGCACCATCTTATTTCAGCAGTTGTAACTGTTTACATTGGTTGCCATTGGCATTAAGAGAAGAGAAGTAATATAACTTGCATTTACTGATGTGAATATTCTGTAAGCACGCCAACGCATTAGAATAAGTATTCACGTCTGATATGCTTCAAAGTGACTTGTCTCAACAGGTGCTGCAAGCCGACGGCGGGAACTACAGCGTGTGCGTGAACGCCGCCACGCTGGCGGTCATCGACGCGGGCATCCCCATGCGGGACTACGTGTGCGCCTGCACGGTGGGCTTTGTGGACGAGACGCCGCTGGCCGACCTGTGCTTCGCGGAGGAGAGCGGCAGCTCGCTGGCCCTGGCGCTGCTGCCGCGCGGCGGGCAGATCGCCCTGCTGCAGATGGACGCCAGACTGCACCAGGATCACCTGGAGACGCTGATGGAGGCGGCCATGACCGCCTGCAAAGGGGTGAGCAAAGTGCTGGACGAGGTCGTGCGGCAACATCTCCAGGAAGTGTCGGTGCTCACCGGAGAGTGACGCTGGACGGACGGACGGAGGAAAGGACTTTGAGACTTGTGGTTTTTGGGCCACGTGCTGGGGACCTGAGTTACAAGGAATTGCCAAGCATTTCTCATGTTTCATTGTGTATTATGTCAATATGTTTTGTGTTTCCAATTCTACATTATTAAAAAATGCATTGTATAAGCATACTTTTGAGTGCCCTGCCTATTTGTTGTAGAAGGGTTTGTAGAGTGTTGTGTGGGATTCAAATGAATTACAGGATTTAAGATTTACATTTCACCTGCCATAATGCCCAGTGTCTCTGGGGTGGGATGTGTGCATAATAAGAACTGTGATCCATAGTATTCCATTTATTACAGCCAATGGTATATTAAAGGCCTTGTTGCGTTGATAGGTTGTCAGGTGCTTCCTCTCTACAGGCGTTTACAGATGGGTCCGGGGACCCTAGCTCATGTATGTGGGAGCTCTGTGTGTTCCCCAGTTGAGTGTGTACCGTGGAGTCTGATTTAAATGTTTTTTCAGCGTTTAATGCTAAACCTATGGTCATAGACTTTGCTCTTGCATGGTTTGAGGGCTCAGGGAGTGGTCTGGCAAAGACACGCATGGACCTGAGTTACAGGGTTCAGTAGCCCACTAGGATGTGGTAAAGGAGGTGAAGATGCCTTTGCATGGAACACAGAAAGCAGGATGTAGAATAGGATTTTCATGGGTGCCTGCACATGCAGAGGTGGTGGGAAACGAAATGGTAGTTGGGGCAGTTGAAGCTGTGCTTCTTGAAGAGGATGTGGGGGTTAGTCATTCCTTTGGGAAAAGCAGATAATGTCCAACATCAACAACATGGAATGGCAGAGAGCGGGATACAAGAAAAAAGAGGTGGGGTTTTATAAAATCCTGGGAAAAGTAGAGGAACAACCAAAGCGAGGAAGTGTTGGAAGAATTGGATTGGGGCACTCTGCTTTAGGAGTTGTGCTACATCTGGTAGAGAAACATCTAGATTGTATGTGTGAAGTATGTGGGGAATCCAAAACAGCCAACACACTGTATGTTATCTAAATGCGGGCGATATGTACAAATCAGGAAATACATGTTAAAGGCATTAGGAGAAAGTTGGTTTGTCACATTTTCCATAAAATCTCTCCTGGGACTAAATCAATCAGAGACTGTATATACAACCTGAAAACAAAGCTGAATATCACAATATAAGGTGTGTTCTTTACTTACTAGGCATATAACGAATATATTAACTTTATTTATTTTATATATTGTATCTTTATTTTTTATATTTTTTTATCTACACTAAGAAATAAATCTGATTTCTCTTGGTCGTCAGTAGGTGGCAATAATACACAATAAGATGTCCAGTTTTCCAAGAAAAAGGAAAAGAAGAAGGACGCTAGACACCCTTTGACTGCGCATGAACGGATGCCGGTCCGCCGAAGTAGTGTTCCACCAGGAACAAGGAAGGGGATGAGAAGAAATGCTGCAGCGATTGAAACTGCTCTATTTCTAGGGTAACTGCAACCCACTATTCGGTAGAAACGGAAAATTGATGTACATATTGAATATTGATGATCTGTGATGTATAGTCGAATTGGCATTTACTATTGGCTGGTAATCGTACACAGCGCTACTTAGCCGATATAGCTTCCACGTTACTACCCAATCGATACAATGACAATGATAGCCGGTGATATCAACGAAAGCGTACACCCTACTAGACGTATATATAATGTCAGCATTATTGCTATTCGTCCTACTTAAATGTAAATACTTGCTTTGAGTCTGTTGTTGAGGTTGATGTATTGGATGCTCTCCAGATCCTGACGCTGTCAATGCAAGAGGAATTGCAGTACAACGCCATGGGACTACTGTCAGACCCCAATAGAAGGCGTGCTTTAATCGGCATGCTTACCCGCCTCAATGCCCCGATCTGGTGAGATATTACGGTTTTAATTAGACTTAAGGAAACTGTCTTGCACCATATTGTATTCAACATATACATAATAGGAGCAGGTATATTTTACAATAATGCACATGTACTGAGAAACTTGTGTTTCTCTCCCTTTCTCAGCGTGGTCTGTTACATGGCCGGCGTGGCCTGGTTTATGGGGCTTGCTTTTGAGCCATTTACCCTGCGGACCTACATGTCCGAGAATGCCATGGGTTCCACCATGGTGGAGGAGCGTTTCCCCTCCGGTGAGAGGGCGCTCGCCACAGGCAGAGAGTTTGCGGCGCATAAAAAAAAAACTGGGTACGGTGGAACAGAGCTTCTGATGGGACATCATATTAGAATGTGGTCGTTGCTCAGCCTCAGCGACAGTAGCTTTAATGGTTCCGGTCCTCCTTCGTGTTTCAGAGGCATGCCGGTAGATTGGCTGGTGAGGACCATGCAGTCTCGAGGGCTGGAGGTCTTCACACAGCGCTTCTCTCGCAAGCTCCCCTTCCCAGATGAGGACAAAGAGAGATATGTGAGTATAAGATGTTTTGTTCGTAAGGGCTATGCATGTATGTAAATATAGATGTTAGGATCAACACTGCATACAGAGAGTGCAGCGCAGTGTCCGTTTGCTGTAATTCGATTGCGTTGTCTGTAGCTGATCACCCTCTTGTTGTCTTCTCTTCCCCACCTAGATGGTGAAGGGCACTAACGTGTATGGGATCCTGAGGGCCCCCAGGGCCCCTCGCACTGAGGCCTTGGTGCTGAGTGCCCCCTGCAGTCCTGGTAATGACAACAACCAGGCAGTTGGACTTCTGCTCGGGTTGGCTCAGTACTTCAGGAGTGAGTATGTTTAGTTTATTTGAGAAAAGGGACAGTGTTTAATGAATACATATGGTATATGGTACGTATGGTATCACATATGGTATCACCCTTCATCACCGAGAAGATCAATGATAATACCATTTAGCTGTCATTCAAACCCCAATCAAATCACATTCCTTGTGTTTTCTGCCTTCATATGATTGATGTATTCACCCTCATCCTAACCTGACAGATTAATCACGGGGGCCTCAATGCATTGGCCAGCAACACGTCTTAGAGTGGTCTTATTGCTTTACTGTTGTGCTTTTCAATAGGTCAGATTTATTGGGCCAAGGATATCATCTTTCTGGTCAATGAGCATGACCTGATAGGCATGCAGGCCTGGCTGGAAGGCTACCACCACACTAATACTACAGGTAAGCGTGTGTATCTACCAAGCTATTACCTCATCACCACAATAGCCTACTGACTAGTATACCTGGACACTAGGGCACAGTTGATGCATAATCTAAATCACGCTCATTTCAAACCCCCCCCCTCTTGCTCTCTCTCCCACACATGCACACACTTCAACACCTTATCTAATCGACATGGAAAATTCCATTCACCCAACAACGTCGTGTCCTCCGTTGACCCAGGTATGGACTGGTCCCCGCTGCAGGGCCGCGGCGGCTCCATCCAGGCTGCCCTGTCCCTGGAGCTCAGCAGTGACGTGGTCACCAGCCTGGACCTGGTGCTGGAGGGGCTCAATGGGCAGCTGCCCAACCTGGACCTGGCCAACCTCTTCTATGCCTTTTGCCAGAAGATAGGGGTCCTCTGCACGATCCAGGGCAAGGTAAACGCACCCTTTAGAAAATGGCAAAGAATAGTTATTTGTCGTGAATATCTAACTAAGTTATTACTTAAATCAATAAACATAACACAATACATTTTACCGTATGCATATAAACCTAAAATTGTGACTATTGTATACATTGTCATAAAAAAAGAATATACTGTATATGTGTGTCATGTATCATGTTAAACCACATGCTGAATCAGAATCAGAATCAGAAACAAGTTTATTGCCAAGTAGGTTTGCACCTACTAGGAATTTGATTGGTGCAATTGGTGCAAGAGAAAAAACAGTATTAAAAATATAAGTAAAAAAGTAAACAACCCTAAATATATATATATACAATGTACAATGAATATGAATATGGAATACAGAGCAGTAGGGCATGGAGAGAAAAATGGTGGTGACCTGGGTGGCGATGCTGACCTCTTGACCTTCATCCATTTTATCAAGGTGCATGTATACTGTATATCAGCGTTCAGGGTGGATGTCGATTGATGTTGTTTTCCGCCTGTTCCAGCTCCCCAGGAACGACTGGGACACCACGTCGGGCTACAGCCACGCCGTTCAGACCATGATGCTGATGGTGCTGAAGCAGGCCAGCGGGCGGCCCTGGGGCGACCACGGCCTCTTCCTGCGCTACCACATCGAGGCGGCCTCCATCAAGGGCGTCAACAGTTTCCGCCAGTACAAGACGGACGCCACCACCATCGGCAGGTGGGCGCGCCATCCCCAGACACCGTGCCCATGTTGTCGGTCGGGGCTGCACGTCTGTTTCCGACCTCTAGAGGGCAGTCTCTTCAAGTACATCCCCATTAGAGGATGGATACCCGACCTGAGCCCGACGGCTCGGGTTCGGACAAATACTTAGAAATTATGCTCGGGTTCGGGTCGGGCTCGGTCACCAATGCGCGATTTGAAATGTTTAATTTACCCGCGCGTTAACCCGCGCTGAAAAAAAAAGCTTGATGCCTGTCGGGCTCGGGTCGGGTGTGGTTACCGTTCTGTCGGACGCGGGCCGGGCTGGGACAGAAAATTCCGGCCCGATCCGCGGTCTATTCCCAAACAAAAGTGACGTTGAACCAGGATCATGGAACGATAGATTTGATTGGTGCAGCTTTATGGGAGTCTTGTGAATTCTACCCCCTGTCTCTCTCACCAGGCTGATGGAAGGAATGTACCGGAAGCTGAACAACCTCCTGGAACGTCTCCACCAGTCCTACTTCTTCTACCTCATGCCCTCGCTGTCCCGCTTCGTCTCCATCGGTTACTACATGCCTGCCTTCGGCCTGCTGGCGGTTATCCTTCTGCTTCGTGTATCCTGTTAACCGCCACGCGCTCGTCCTTAAATGTTGGTAATGTGTTTTTAAAGTAGATGGAGTTCCAGACTGCCAAAGACTGCTGGATTGAGTTTCTAACGTGTAAACCTGTTTTTTTTTTTTTTTGGGGGGGGGGTTAGGATGTCCTGTGTATGTTGTTTATGCATAGCGAAGGAGAATCCAGTTTGAGTTGATGATAATTTGATGTACAGAAAATGCGCACGGTTCATAATGCTGTTGGCTACCTTGACCACCGTCCAGGCCTTAGACCTGTGGGTTCAACTCTCCTCTCCACCTCCCAAGACAGTAGAAGGCGGTGTTGAAGTGGTGGTGAGCCAGACCTGTGTTTTTTTTCTTCTTCTTTTTAACGCTTCTGAACGCATTTTAAGATCAATCTCTTACTCACGACTGAGAGATGCCTTGTGGCACCGTGTTCTGAATTTACACCAGCCAATGGTGGATAGATTTGGCCATTTGGCAGGTAAAAGAATGCAGGATTACATATTAATACAAATGCTTGTATTTGTATCGTCAATTACATGTTTCTACTCTGGCACGTTAAAAAAAAATGGACCCTGCGTGCTTTCCTCTCTTTAATATTCCTCCATTGTAATGTGAATGTGCTGCTCCAGCCGTCCAGCCCGGGCGTGCTGTCCATACTGACGCCCCTGGTCATCAGCCACCTGACGGGCGTGGCCCTGTACACGCTGCCCATCCTGTCCCAGGAGGTGGCCGTGGAACACTTCCCCGTGTCGGAGACCGAGGCGGTGGTCCTGACCGCCATCGCCATCTACACGGCCGGCCTGGCGCTGCCTCACAACACACACAGGCAGGGGGCTCACTGGTTATCTGTGATGCATTGTTGGTTATTCATTGTCACGTGTGTGTCCTTCTTTGGACACATGTGGAACGTGATGTAACGAATATATACGGAATGTGATGTTGACAAAAAAATTAATTCAAGTCACTTTGGAAACAAATGAACAATAACAAGTCAACTTTGTTTCATAGCCTAGATGTGGTGGCTGATATTTGCCTCAAGCTGTAATTTATTATATTATTTTTTTTCTTATTTTTATATTTATTATTTTTATTATTATTATATTATATCTATATTATATATATTATTTTATTATTATTAGTATTTTATTATTTTTTTTATTTAATGTTTCTTTTGGTGATTCGATCAAACCTTATACAAAGTACATGAGATCGAAGGCCAAATGTACCCTACCACAGCAGCCTTGACCGTTAGCCTGAACCAACCAACCAACTGACTGAGCTGTCATCCCCCGCCCCCCCCCCCCCGCAGGCTTCTGGCAGGCGAGGGCACGGAGCAGGGCTGGAAGGTGCTGAAGCTGGTGGCCGTGCTCTACCTGGCCGTGCTGCTGGGCTGCACCGCCCTCATCAACTTCTCCCTGGGCTTCATCCTGGCGCTCACCCTGGTGCCCGTGGCCGCGTTCATCACGCCCCACGTCCCCAAGTACGTGCTGGGCCGCCGCTGGGCAGCACGGCAGTGTGTTTCTGCTGTGTGCGGTGGCGTTCCGACCTGCGTGCCGCGCTTTTGTTGTGTAGTGTTGGTCGTGGTGGCGGTGGTCGTGGAGTTGTTAATGGCCACATGGCCGAGCGGGAGCTCACAAGTAGCTTCCACTAAAACCTACACACTAGGCAAGCAATTCATGAGAATTTTTTTTTAGTTAGAAGAAGAAGAAGAAGAATTACTCATTTGATCCCGTGAGGGAAATTTGGCCTCCTGCATTTAACCCAATCGTGAATTAGTGACACACTCAGAACACAGTGAAGCACACACTTAAACCCGATGCAGTGAGC
>JAOPUI010000133.1:1730527-1743340 GCA_027123135.1 Urophycis floridana | reverse complement strand
TGTGTGTGTGTGTGTGTGTCTGTGTGTGTGTGTGTGTGTGTGTGTGTCTGTGTGTGTGTGTGTGTGTGTGTGTGTGTCTGTGTGCTTGTGTGCGCGTCTGTGTGTGTGTGTGTGCGTGTGTTTGTCTGTGTGTGTGTGTCTGTCTGTATGTATGCGTGTGTGTGTGTGTGTTTCTGTGTATGTGTGCGTGTCTGTGTGTGTGTGGGTGTGTGTGTATGTGTGTGTGTGTGTGTGTGTGTGTGTGTGTCTGTGTATGTCTGTGTGCTTGTGTGTGTCTGTGTGTGTGTGTGTGTACTACTCTGGGATGACTGACGAAGCTGGTTGTCTTTGGCAATGAAAGTGTTTTGGTATTCAGAAGGAGCACACACACGAACACACACATACATGCACGTACACACACACACACACGTATGTATGTACATGCACACACACACACACACACACACACACACACACATATGTAAGTACATGCACAAACACACACACACACACACACACACACACACACACACTTCTATAGGTGTGCTGGTGATGCGGGTGACAGAGGCCCAGCAGGGACAAACAGTACAGGCAATATGCATCAAGGCAAAGCCACAGGAACACAAACAAGACTCCTAATCTACTGGGGTAAATGGAAGTCTGCAGTTCACACAGCTCACGACACACTGGTCGGGAACAGCTAGCATCACAACAAACCAGCCTACAATGCATCACCAGATGTTGGATGTGATATCACATGTGATTACACCGCATGTGCCCCTGGGTGAAGCGGGCGGGGAGGGAACCTCCACGGAGATCGGAATGTGATTGGCTGGGAGAAATGCTTGGTTCTGATTGGGTGCCGGAGGGGCGGAGCTGGTTCTGAATCACAGCGAGGGGACATTGCAGGTCTGGTACAGCGGGGACTCAAAGCTCCACATGTTTTGAGCTCTGTATTAAAGGGGGTGGAAACATCTGGGGTGCAGTACTCCTGTGAGTAATGTACTGAACACTCGCCTCTCGGGAAACATGGAAACATCTCTCCTAGTGCCGTGCACGCCAACCGGTAGGGAAATATAGGACATGTATATAAAACCATACAGTTCTCTCATGTAACCCAGTATCAGATTATCATACCGTTTTATACCCAAAGAACACATTCAGAAGTACCATTTTGCATCGTTTTCCTGCATCAGTTAGTCAGACAACATGTCTGCCTCTTGCTGGCTGTTTTCTTGTACAACTGTACGTTAGTATTAGCATCACAAGCGGCTACATGGTTAGCTGTAGCATAGCTCATGCTTCATAATAATAATAATAATAATAATATTGATAATATAATTACACAGTGAATCCCTCTGTTAACATCAGATGATTGCGTATGTATTTAATGGGAACCCAAACCCTTTGTGCTGTTCTATATACTGTGTGGCACTATCAGACGATTAGACAAGCTGGCCATAGCGTAGCCTGTTGCTAGTTAGCCTACTGCAGTTTTGCTCCTCTGTTAGCGTCGGTGCGCGGTAGCTGGACGATGGGACACTACGGAGTGTCGGGAGGCATGAGGGCTTCAGGGCCGACTACTGGAGATAAGAATGTGTTTGATATCCTCCAAGAGATATCGACCTGTTTGTTCTCCGTCTGAGGAAGACTACAGTTTTGTTCAAGACTAAAAGAATCTCCCGCTGTTTTTTTTTGTTTTTAAACTCCGGACAACCAATCAGGGTGCGGCTAGAGAGCGAATGCTAACGAGCTAAAGAGCTAATGAGCTAACGAGCGATGTAAGGGACTCACAAGGCCCACGAGGTGCTGAAGCTCAAAGTGGTTTGTTGAGCCGAGGTGAGTTAGCTAGCATACATTAGCAGTACATTAAGACTACGGCATGAATTTATCACATAAATATTATGTACAAAATGTGTACACACCAGGAACAGACTGTAAGAACCTTCTGGCTGACTAAAGTGTGTGTTACACCGTGATAAAGGGCTGATGAAGGCCTTATCGTTGAACAGCGTTTCAGAGCCACCACATTGGAATTGAAGAACCGAAACCCTCACAAACACCCAAATTATTTTGAAAAATAGAAAAGGTATTTCTGGTTCAGGTGCACCATGTAGTTGGTACCTGTGGAGATGGGCCAGGGGAGGGAGGGAGGGGTCAAAGTCCTGGTTCTTCACATTGGGTTCCATCAGATTGTTTTGGGTTAGGTTGGACTGATATCAAGCACCCAGCATCCAAGATTTGATGTTCTTCAATGTTCTTCCCAGCAGCTCCCACCTCCTAAAGGGTTGCAAGATGTTCAGTCTGGGTGCTTCCTTCAGGGAAGGTTCTGGAAGGTTCTTCTCAGTAGACGCACAGGTCGGGGAACTTCATCTCGTAGACGGGGACGGACTGGTGCTGGGGACGACCCGCGGAGACGGAGACCACTCCGGACGGGCTGGGAGGAGGCCTGCTCACACAACCAGGCATTAGCATGTAGCCTGCTCACACAACACCGCATTAGCATGTAGCCTGCTTACACAACACGGTATTAGCATTAGCATGTAGCCTGCTCACACAACGCCGCATTAGCATGTAGTCTGCTCTCACAACACAGTATTAGCATTAGCGTCAGCCACTATTCCAGCACCATACAATTTCAACCATTGAAACATTGAACTAAGTTTGAATTCGAAAACAAGGTGGGATCTCAACAACTCACCGTATTGTCAGTTCAAAGATTTGGGCCAGTCTGTCCTGTAGCATGTTGGCCTGTGAGAGATTGAGAACACAGAGTCAGTGAACAACCTCTCCGGG
Organism: Urophycis floridana; assembly: GCA_027123135.1. NCBI lineage: Eukaryota > Metazoa > Chordata > Actinopteri > Gadiformes > Phycidae > Urophycis > Urophycis floridana. Next base: position 1,740,565 of record JAOPUI010000133.1, on the reverse strand, counting down.
CATTCGAGTGCTGTAGCTGGGAGAACATCCTGCAGGTTCAGGTTTAGGTTCTCCTCTGGAGAAACGCTACCTTGGACTCGCAGTGAGCGGCGATCTCTTCAAATGGAGCCTTCTGGAACTTCTCAATCACCTGGCGTCTCTTCTCCCGCTCCTGCTCCTCCAGGCCGGTGGTGTCTGCAACCAATCAGAGGGCTTTACCTCAAGCCTTGACCAATAAGAACAGTACTAGCTAAGGTCTGCACTAATCGGATATCCTGTCAGCTGGATCCATCAGAAGTTAAAGCTCACCTATGGCCTTCTTCAAGGTCTCGAAGGTGATCTCTTCGGCCAGCTGGGACTGCAGAAGACAAAGAATTAGCTTCTTCTTGACAGAGAAATATACAAGGCCAATACAGGGTGGGGCCAGGACTTAGAACAGCTGTCCCTCTGGGGTCACTAAACCCAGAACCTGAGCTTCAGTCTGACATGCTAAGGCCTGGATGTCGGTGACGTCGGGTTCAGGGAGGGTGGTGGTGTTGACCAGACAGGGTGGTGGTGACTGACCTGATCAGGAAGGTTGTTGGACAGGATGTCCACCTGGAGGGAGATGGTGTCCACAACGCTCTTCCTTCTTGTGAGACGATCTTCATCTGAGTGGAGAACACACGTCAGCGTTACAATCAAACCCCGAGCAGTCAAGGGAGTGGAGGCAAGGCGACCGTTGGGAGTGTTCCGTAGACCGCTCAGATTCCAGGGTTATGGTTTTGGTATGAAGGACATGAGTATGTACTGCTGGTGGCTGCAGGAGCTGGACAACACAGAATCAGCTCATTATCACAGAGGCTGCAGAGGGTCAGACACCAGCATCTGGACACATCTCCACCCTGTGGTGTGTCCACCCACACCTTCTGCTCTGCTCTCAGTCCTCCTACACATCCACTCCTCCCTCTCCTCTCAGAGCGCCTGGCCTCACACACATCCCTCTGACCTGCAGCCAGACTTGCAGGGAGAGGAATGTTTTCCAGACACGTGCAGTCGGAGACCCGGAGTAGCACAGAACACCACGACACCAAGACCCTGCTGCGGAGAACCTTGAGGTCCCTTGAGGACTCAGTAGGGTGGTACTCTGGGTACTCGCCCCTGCCAGAGTGGGTCTATACGCGGCGAGGAGAGGGGGGCCAGGGGATGGAACATCCTCTGGTTGTGTGAGAGAGAGTGAGTCAGACACGCTCGTGTTCCCACTCAGAGCGGCAGAGCTGACTCACCAGCCCGCAGCGCTAATGATGAAGCGGAGATGAATAGCATGCTAGCACCGCGCCGCCGCCGCCTGTTAGCCCTCATCATGCGAGTCATACCGCCGCCACGCCGTTACATTAGCCTACCGTTCGCGCCGCCAAGGCTAAAGGTTAACATCAAAGAGTGTTAACATGCGTTTTTTTCCCATTGAGTGCTGGCTGAAGACCAGCCTCCTCCTGAGACGCCGAGGGTTCATGAGGGGTACATTGAGTAGGAGGACTCGCTCCTCGCCTCCGTCTGCCACTCTTCCCTCCAGTAATAACACTCTGGTGGCCGCGCAGCCAAACACCAAGACCTCCTGTGGATGCTGCTGCCGCCTTCCTTTGATTCCACACAGACCTAGTACCAGACTGACCTGTACCAGACTGACCTGTACCAGACTGACCTGGTACCAGACTGACCTGTACCAGACTGACCTGTACCAGACTGACCTAGTACCAGACTGACCTGTACCAGACTGACCTGTACCAGACTGACCTGGTACCAGACTGACCTAGTACCAGACTGACCTGGTACCAGACTGACCTGTACCAGACTGACCTGGTACCAGACTGTTGGTACCAGATCACAGCCCAGAGCAGGGGGTCCTGGAGAACAGGGAGTGTAATTTTTGGTGCAGAAAACCCAATGACACTGGTGGTGAGGGCGTTTCTGAGCAGAGGAGAGGGATTGATTCTTCTCTGGAGCTTAATTTAACATTAGTATTTCAGACAAGGCTGGATACACACCAGCAGTTTACTTTAGTTATCAATTACAAGATGCAGTGAGTAAGATTAAAGAGCCATTATCTGAGTTAATTGGTTACAAATGGCAGAACGATCCATCAGTTGATGAGTGAAAGGCAGACTTCTCAGACTTAAAGCTGTGTTGTCTTTTCATCTGTTGGTACATTGGGGTCACTGTATAAATAAACTCCGGGCTGTTGTTCCCCACTGAAAGACCTTCGAGGTGCTGGCACCCTGGATCACATCCAACACTAAGTCAGCAGCTGCTCGCAACCGAGCTGGCAGCCAGAGGTCAAGGTTCACGGCTACGTCACCATGACAACAGATGAATGTGTCACCAGAATGACAGGGCTAATTAAATGAACAATAACAGAAAGGAAGAAAAGAGCCAGGCGAGGAGGCCAGCTTGACACCTCGTTAATGACACAGGCACTCGTTAGCGTTATCAGTGACAAACGAGCATCAATTAGAACAAATGGGGGCGGGGCTTGGGGAGCAGCTAAATCAGAATATGGTAATTGGCAGAATCGCAAAGTGGCCGCAGCCAAACGGAAGCTACCGGCGCCTCCGTCTGACAGCGGTCTGGTCTCACAGCTAAAGGGGCTGTAGAGAAGACCCGCCAGCATTTGAGTGCAATTTGTTAGCTGACGGATGGCTGTGGCATTTCTATTAGTGAGGGAAATGCTCTGTGAAAATACCCGTTTCGAGTTGATTGCGTCTGCCTCGGCATGAAACATTTACACTTAAGAATGTAGAACCTCAGTCGGGAGGGAGGGAGCAGGGAGTTCATCTTCTGCTCTTTAGTCCTTCTCTGTACAAGTCTCCCGCCTGCATCACCTTGGAACGCCTTCACAGTGGCGTGACCCAAAGGCTGACACGTCGATAAAGGATCCGGCCTGACCTTTAACCCCGGCCACACCAAACAATATCACACGTCTGGTTTATTACCAGTCACATGGGACGAGGTGACCCCAATGAGATGTGGGCTAACAGCAGGGGTCTCCCTTCACTGCTGTGATGCATGTCAGTGGGACTGGTGTCAGGGAGGGGACCCCCTGGGGAGGGAGGGGACCCCCAGGGAGGGGACCCCCAGGGAGGGGACCCCCATGGCGTGCGTCAGGAGCCGGTCTCTCTGCCCGCCGGCGCCGTCTCAGGGTCACGGCCCTGGTCACGCCGGGCCGAGAGGGGCGCCGCTTGGAACCGCGGTCACCGTGGAAACGAGGCCTTTGGCAGCGGTGAAGCTGCCGGTTTGAATCCTGTGAGTCAGACTGGAGGACGCTGGACGCGTCATGAGGTGTGTATTGCTGGTCGTATCGTTGACGTTTTGATCATTAATTGTCTTTCATATAAATATGTACTGCTGTCACACCTCCACTCCCCCCTGGGGGGAATAAAGTATCCATATATCATCCATATCTCCCTCTCCCTCGATGTCCCCTCTCCATCTCCCTCTCTATCTCCCCCCTCCCCCCTCTCTATCGCCCTATCTCCCACTCTGCAAAGTGCAGATGGGCCTTTGTGCAGGGTAACTGGTCTGGTGCCAACGTGTGCATGTGTGTGTATTACAACACGATATGAAATGCTGCATCAAGCCAGCCAAATGTTTACCTTTCCTGCCTGGTCTGAAGGTACGAAGGGCATCTACTGCACCCTACCCAGCACCCTACCCAGCATCCTACTCCATCTTTCTGAAATAAACACACGTTTAAATCCCACTCCTGATTCTCATGATTCTTTTCATTGCAGCAATCCCACGACCCAGTTGGTCAGCGACCCACAGGTTTGGACTGGAGGTAAAACACTGAGTTGTACATATGCACTGGGTACTTACCAACCAAAACATCCACAGGCAGGCCAGTGAGAAAAAGATGCTAACATTTTATAATGTTATATCACAGATATCCTTCAACTACGGCTAATGTGCTAAATGCTATTCAGTGCTAACACAACTCACTCTTGCTAGCACAGCAGGACACATTCTACATGGGTTGCTGGTTCTACTCCCTGCATGGCGGGTCCATGCGTGGATTAAGACACGTCACTACGCAGTTGTTAGGAGCGAGGGCATCTTGCTCAAGGGTGATGGCAGGTCAGAGTGGGGACATGGGGGGAATGGAACCCAGAACACCCGGGCCACCAGACTACCCTGTCCTCCTCCTTATCTGTGTCTGTGAAGCAGGGAAGCTCTCTGGTCACTCTGTGAGGAGCACAGAGAGACCAGAGAGCAGCTTCCCTCAGATACCATCAGCTGTCAGGCTGCTGGTTCCCATCCTGAGACAGCCCTGCTCTGGCTCAACTGATGCTGCCCAAACAAACATTAGGGGACAAGTCCCACTGGCTGCACGACTGTCTGCGTGTCTGTCTGCCTGACTGTCTGTCTGTCTGCCTGTCTGCACATCTGTCTGTTTTACGGTTGATGTGACATGGAAGTTCAGCAGAGATGGATACAACCTGTTAAAAATGTTCACATCATTTCCTACATCCTGTCCAGAATCAACGGTCAGCCATCTCAGGCCATGTGGTCAATGTGTTACATCTTTACATCTTCACACAGAGACCTTTACATCTTCACACATAGATCTTTACATCTGCACAACATGAGAAGGAGACCTGTTCACAGGCAGCAGATGTTCAGAACAGCAGCTGATCTGATTCACGTTGCGAACGGCTGCTTGATGCAAAGGTCACCTCAGTAGTAAAGATCTGCACGTCTGTTCAGACTGGCTGAAGCCTTCGCGGTCCTCGTCCAGCTGAGAGGACCAGGGCACAGAGAGGGGTCCCCCAGGCTTGCCTCGTGTCGCGTACCTCAATGACATCATCATGTCCATAGCCATAGATGATGTCCATCAGAACGCCTGCTGGTGACACATACATCTCTAACAGGGTCTCTGAGCAGAGCACCAGGAACCACCTGGAGCAGCAGGAGGAGGAGGAGGTGTTCTACCGTGTTAGAGGCTCAGGGATGGACGTTCTACAGAGGTGGAGGTCACTGGGGGTGTGTATTGATTAGGGACAGTTCCTCTACAGGGAAGGGATTCTACACAGCCATCAGAATGACCTATTGATAAGGGATGGTTCCTATTCCGTGACACCTTGACCAGAAACATCGATTGATGGAGGAGACAGGGAAAGTATAAGCTGGGGGTCAAGTCATTACCTTTTGACGTCAGCTTGCACTTGTGAAGGATCTTTCCTACCGTGTACAGGACTGGTGTGGCAGAAGAAGGTGAAGGAGTGACCACATGTCACATGATACACGTCACATGACTCCCCGACACGCGTCCTTAAGACACACACAGGCACTGGAGGCACTCTACAGCCCTTTGTTTTTTCTCCCTGAATACCAGTGCTTGTGAATGCTAAATCACTTTGCCCTACAACACAAATATTCCCCCCCGGTGTTAAAGATCCATCCTACTGAACCAGAACCAGTGTTCTGGGTCTGCGTCTTCATCCCTGCACAGCGACAGCTTCTAGCGAGCCGTCATCACATACACAAGTCGCCCCCAAAGTGGAGCTAAAGGTGGACCTGGAGGAGGACCTGGAGGAGGACCTGAAGGTGGACCTGGAGGTGGACTGGGTCTTACCTGTGACCTGAGGGACGTAGGAGATGGACAGCCTGTCCACACTGTACCCGGGTCCCGCCAGGCTTTCGGCCATATCCGACGTCTGGAAGTACAGACTCCGGTCCTCCTTGTCCAGAGAGTCTGGGAGGCTGGGGAGACACAGCGTTTCCATGGTGACCAGACGTCCTCCACCACAGAAAATACAGCCCTGTTAAAGTGTCTTTATATCTACAAGTCAGTGGCCGAGCAGACATTCTAACATGACTGACGGTGAAGTGAGCCGAGATAAGGCGGCAGAGAGAGGACCGACTGCCTGGTCAGACTGCACCACTGTGACCGCAAACACCCAGGAAATACATGAGCCTCAGACTGATCAGGCAGGAGGGGAGCTGGAGAGCCTTCTGACCTTGGTTCAGCATTCTTTAGGATTAGGCTATTAGAAGATCCAGGGCATTTCCTGTGTCCCTGCATGCATTTCAACTTTTGGGCCACATTTCTGTTCTTCAAAAGGAAATAATTTCGAACACATGTTTAAGACGCAGAATCATTTTAAATCTTAGCATGAGGGTTTTATCTGCATTTATAATCTGTCACTCTGTTCAGCTGGATTTTCATCTTGCAAGTCAATCTCAATTATTAACCAATGTATGCAAAAATAACATCACAACTTAGCTCACAACAAATATAACTTACCTTTGACTTTCCAAGAGAGATCTGACTAGTATGACTTATTTCTATCTTACATATCTATAGATACATACCTTTTAAATACATTATCTGGGGGTATTATATATATATATATGGCCTCAGGGGAGGCTGAAGGAGGTGCGGACGTGTGAGGAGCACCCCATGGAGTGTGCTGGGTGAGGAGGTGAGGACGTGTGAGGAGCACCCCATGGAGTGTGCTGGGTGAGGAGGTGAGGAGGTGAGGAGGTGAGGAGGTGAGGAGGAACACCCCATGGAGTGTGCTGGGTGAGGAGGTGAGGAGGTGTGAGGAGCACCCCATGGAGTGTGCTGGGTGAGGAGGTGAGGACGTGAGGAGGTGTGAGGAGCACCCCATGGAGTGTGCTGGGTGAGGAGGTGAGGACATGTGAGGAGGTGTGAGGAGCACCCCATGGAGTGTGCTGGGTGAGGAGGTGTGAGGAGCACCCCATGGAGTGTGCTGGGTGAGGAGGTGAGGAGGTGAGGAGGTGAGGAGGAACACTCACGAACACTTGTCTCTGAAGATGTGCTCGGGGAGAAGATAGGGGGCGTCCAGGCTCCTCAGCTCAACCACCTGGTGATGGAGGAGAGCTCAGAGAGATCAGCTTATAGGAGCTAATCTATCACTAATCAAGGATAATCCCGTGTGATTAAAGTAGAGATGCATCCGTGTTAAGATCAAGTAACGTCAACAAATCTACAACAACAAGTTAAAGTCTAAAGGGAAAGACTGCTAATTAAAAAACATTTAATGAAAATTTTAAAGCTTAATCCCTTGCTAACGTGCTGGCTACATCTAATGGCATCATGCTAACGATGTACCTTTCTAGCGTACTGGCTAAAGCTAACAGCATAATACTAGCGACACACTATGCTCAAGATGTACCTTGCTAACATGTGGCAGAAGCTAACTGTCATGCTAGTGATGTACATCCTAATGTGCAGCAGAAGCTATTAGCATTATGCTAGCGGCGCACCTTGCTAACGTGCTGGCAGAAGGATGGGTTGGCGATCATCTGGCTCAGGAAGTTGAGGTAGGCCGCCACCAGCGCCATGATGCCACAGCGAATTACCATGGGCATGTTCTCTTCATTGGCCAGCGCCATGTCCTGCAGGAGCCAATCACATCGCGGCTTTAGGAGGTTGGATATCAACCCAGCAACCCGTTCATTACAGAGGACCATCTCACCAATGAGAGGACGTCACAATAACAACATCTAAAACCTCCTCCACTGAAGTTGGTCAAAAAACAAAAGACAACTTTCTGTTTCTTCATTCATTAACACAACGAAAAGGAAACAATATTAAGAGCACAAGTCATCCATGGAACATTAAGGGTCCCCAGACTGCTCCATTAAACACACAAATGAAAACATTCAATTGACCGGAACATTTGCTGTGGTCCCCGATGAACGACATCTGCGTCAGATCTTAGAGCCATATGCTTCAGTGTCTCAGGTTGGACCTCTGGAGAATCCAGAAGATAGCAGGAGACAAATCCTCCTCCATCACTCCGGAGAGGAGGGGGAGATGAGACGAGGGGGAGAGAGGAGGAGAGGAGAGGAGAGCAGGATGAGGGGAGGTGATGAGGAGGAGTGCAGGAGGCGACCAGCGCTGGACACCAGACCTGTTACCTGGACGACCTTTGACCCGAGAGTGTGAGAACAGAGAGGCTGTCTCCTCACACAGCTCCCAGCGCTGAGGCGTCGGGGAGAGAGCCGTCACTTCTCCAGCAAGAGGACCCCGTGTGAGAGAGAGAGAACGTGTGTCTGGGTGACATTTACAAACTGATGACCACCCACTGGGAGGGGAACGTGAACAGCTGGGCCAAGACTTTGTGTGTCGATGTTGGTGTGTTTTTAAGGTTGTCGTCTCCGTGTGCCGGTGCCTCTCATCCTGGACCCTTCCGTTGGTCACCTGGCCCCAGCGTGGGCTCCACGGCCCTTCATGTCTCCAACACAAGCAGCTGCCCAGCTGTGGACCGGGACTTCTGGCTCGGTTCAGGTTCTTCTGGTTCTTCTCACCCAGCGTTTCCACTGGGCTCAGTGCCGCGGTACAGAACAACGACCCGGGTGGAGAAAGGTGCCAGACGACCCGCGAGGCCCTCGTACCTGCAGCGCCATGGCCAGCCGGATCAGGTCGATGACCACCTCCTCGTTGGCCAACTCGATGGTGAGCACGGCCAGCGTGGTGAACAGGAGCTCATAGTTCTTGTGGACGTTGTCCTCCTCCTTGGAGCCCAGGTAGATGTGACGGTACAGCTGCTGGCCATGCTGGGGAGGAGCAGGGCGAGGAGGTGCAGAGAGGAAGAGGAGCAGGGATGAAGAGGAGGAAGGGGGAGGGGTGAGAGGGAATGAGAGAAGAGAAGGGGGAAGATGAGGGGACAGATGTGGAAGAGGAGCAGAGGACAGGAGGGAGGAGACAAGAGAGGAGAGAGAAGGAACATTTAGGGAACAAAAAACTAAAATGATACAAACCTATATTCAACCACTTAAAGAGACTAGCCAGCACGAATGAAAACCCCCGAACCGACGCCCCAATGAGGAGGCGGAGGTGGAGGAGGAGGAGGGGGTGGAGGAGGGGGAGTCTCCTCTCCGTGGTGCTCTGTATCTCCATGATGGATGGCAATGTGTTTCCTTCCCCTTGAGAAGGTTAAACCCCCAGTGCTTCACACCCTGGCCGTGAGGTTCTGCCGGGTTCCGTGGCGGCGGTGGAGGAACCTTTTGTTCTGCTGCGTTGACGCAGACCGCGGCTCACGCCGGCCGTCGACACCTCGCCGCCGCCTGCACACGGACGCCGGCGCCGCTAATCGAACCCGAAGCCGCTCGGCGTGCAGACGGCCGCCGCGCGTCATCACTAACGACCCGGGACCGCGGGAGGCCCGGCTGGATGGAGGACAGGCCACATCCACGCTGCAGGGCCGGGGTGAGATGAGACCCGCCTGGCCCTGGTCCTGGTCCTGGGGCGGGCGGTAACCTATGGTTACCAGGTCCCACTGTGATGTGGAGGCCGCGGTCAGCATCAGCTCGCGGTACCACTGCAGGGGGCTGGGCCGAGGGAACCACCACCAGAGGATGTGGCGGGGGGTGGTTCTGAACCCAGAACCCCCAGCAGGGAACCAACTGGGTCACGGGACCGCCAGAAGCTATCTGTTAATAGGCTTCCTTCCTTTGTCCCGAAATATGCACACATCTCTACATAACTAGCAGACATCAGGTGGAGATAACTGCAGCTAACCAGAAGCTGAGCAGGAATTAAGCAGCAATCACAGATGAACCGGGCCGGCCTCAGTATGGACCCGGGCGTCGGTTCCGGCTATGGTTCTGTCTGCCAAAAAGCATTCACATAACCTTTAATCACACACCAGAAGAATCAGCATGATGACTAACGGACAGAACAACAGAGTGAACACGCTAGTGGGGCGGGTTCTGTGTGGCAGCCGGGCTTCACAGAACCTCTGCTGCAGTCAGTACATCACACACAGAGTGGGCCGCGTGCTGCCAGTCAGACGCTCCACAGACGGGGTGCTGACAGACGGCGAGCGGAGCTGAAGAGCAGATTTAATGACACGTTTCAACTGAAGGCAAACAACAACCAATACATGGTTTAAAAAACTTAACTTCAAGGGGTTTGTGGAGTTAAACCACAGTCTGTACTGGTGGACACTGGGAGCTGCCCAGTACAACCACAGTCTCTACTGGTGGACACTGGGAGCTGCCCAGTACAACCACAGTCTGTACTGGTGGACACTGGGAGCTGCCCAGTACAAC
>JAOPUI010000133.1:1226664-1236922 GCA_027123135.1 Urophycis floridana | reverse complement strand
TATATTTCTTCTGATAGGACCAACCAACGACCACTATTTCAGGGGTTAAAATGTTAACATCATTAACCCCGCCCATATCTCATACGGCAGCATTATTGGTATGCATGGTATGTAGTAGTAGTAGTAGTAGTAGTAGTAGTAGTAGTAGTAGTAGTAGTAGTAGGGTTGACAGTGGAACCACACCAAGAAGGAACCTGACCAGGTTAGTAGATTGTTTGTAGTTGTCCAGTGCTTAGGAAGGCAGTATTATTCAGCAGTAGGCCTATTATTGCCGTAGGCTATGATGCTTGATAAAATGTTATTTGCACTAGGCTACAAGTGTTCACAATATGTTATCCACTGTACCCAGGGGTGAACGTAGTTTTTATTTCCTCTATCTATCCTCTAGAAGAACACAGAACACACTTAATTCCAACAATAAATTCCAAAGAGACTTGAAGTAGCTGTTCACATCTGTTTGACGGCGAGCCATGCCAATTATAATGGCAGTGAGTGGGAGTGAGCAGCTCTCCTTCCTTTGCCCAACCAAAGTCTTTACATAAGGAAGGGGATCACACTGCACTTGCATGGTGGTCCCACTGTGTTTATGAAGATGAGGTTCGCTGCATTTATGGTTGTCAGTTTGGTTCTATACTTAGAATGCTGTTCATTGTGCTGAACCCCCTCTCACAGTCTGCTTTTTTATTTGGGATATTTTGCAACAAACGTATGTCTGCTTAAACACTATTCATTGCCGGCTGCGCATGTTGGCGCAAGATCTGGTTCAGCCGTACGCGCGCTGTGTAGCTCGCTCGTTGTCTGTCCAGCGAAACGCTGCACACATAAAAACAGAGTAGGCCTATTGAAACATCAACATATTTTTCTGTATATGTTGTTTTTATTTGGGAGACTTTGCAACAAATAAACAAAAAGACTGAAAATGGCAAATTGAAGAGAGTGAACAACACCAAGGGAAAAGCTCCGTTCTGGACTAATTACAACCCTTCAAGGTGGGCCAACCGGGTTTGTTCAGTGTGTTGTAGGCCTATGCAAGGTCTGTGGTCTATAACTGCGCCTATATGAACGAGTTCTCAAGCTGCTGATCGAAACATGAGCCCCGATTTTAACCTGCTCTTTTATGTCCAATTTGATCGGTCAGAAACCGTTCGTTTATTCACAGAATAATAGAATTCTGTTTTTTCTAACTGCGGAGCGTTATCCAATTTTCAGAGCGGCAGATAAAATTTACGAACGTACCCAATGAATTTATTGAATGAATTCTATGATGAATTATATCACGCTAAAACATTACGTTACGGACGAACGGGAGGTTAAAAAAAAAGAAAAAAAAAGTTGGGCTTGATTCGGGTTCGGGCCTGAGAATTCTGAAAACCTGTCGGACCGGGCCGGGCTGGGGCTCCACCCCCTCGGGCCAGGACCGGGTTCGGGCCCAGACACGATTCGGAGAGAGTTCAGCACGAGTTATGCAATATATATTGAGGAAAACGTGTTGCTTCCGGTAAAATGACGTTAGCAGGTGTGTTGTCATGCAGAAAGTGCATTTTTTGTCAGAGACAGTATATTTTTCTTTCCGGTATGGCGTACCCCCTCCGAATACCCCTCCTATGGGGTAGCTTCTGCAAATCAGACGCTCGTAAGTTGGTCAGTTAGGACCAGTTAGTGGGCAGTGGGATTTCGACCTCCGGCCACCTGGCTAGAGTTTGCTCATTGCCTAATGCTGTTCTTGTTATGCCAACTGTTGCCAACTATTGACATTCTGTCATCCATTCTGTATGTCAAAGGTAAATTAAAAAGCATCACAGACACAGAAATATTGACGGCCAAACGCCCCCCACCGTCTGCAGACAATATTCCCCAGAAATGTAAAAAGATGAAAATTGGAGAATGTTCCGTTTACCATCCCACTTCTCCACTTTTTGGCAATTAGCCTACATTGGTAATCGCACAAATTGCCACTAGGGAGCGCATTTGACCTCATTTGATGCGGTGGCACACCCAGGAGAAGATGGAGTGAAGGATCCCACACACACACTTGTTGTCCCGGGTAAACTGTTGTAATTCACATGCATTTGAATAACATTTGAATGCTAGAGAAATTCATGGAAAATGTCAACAAAAAAACAAACATCTGTATTCTGTAACGCATTCCAAATATTCCCATGATAGCAAGGCGCCCCACTATCGGATCTGGGAGCCAGACATGAGAGACATCAGAGAACAGAAGAGAACCCAGAACAACGATGGGCAATCCAGAGGAAAGTGGGCAAATAAGACAGAGTACTTCCTGGTGGTGGCGGGCAACGTGGTCGGCCTGGGTAACGTGTGGAGGTTCCCGTACCTCTGCTACAAGCACGGTGGAGGTGAGCGTATGGGGGCAGCATCATTTGGGATGTGAAGTGGGTGACGTGTCATAAAAGCAAGGCCAAGCAGGTAGCCAACTGCTGCTCGAGGTCTTGCTCATCAACAGCTGGCCGAGGGCCTGCTGTTTGGACCAGTGATTAGTGTCAGTGTTATGGTATTGCTTTACTTGTACGTACATACCACTGACGAGTCATTCCATTGACTCCGATTGGTATATGTGTTTTTATTTATGTGGACACACAATTCAAATGTGTGTGTGTGTGTGTGTGTGTGTGTGTGTGTGTGTGTGTGTTTTGTCTGTGCAGGGGCGTTCTTGGTACCTTATACCTTATTTGCTGCGGTCTGTGGAATTCCCCTCTTCCTGATGGAGAGTGCGATGGGTCAGTACAGCCAGGAAGGGCAAGTGACCTGCTGGAGGAAGCTGTGTCCTCTGGCACAAGGTGAGACCACATTTCAGCGATCGGACGCTCTTCAGGTTTATGTGTGTAGGATCAAGATCAACAGGATCAAGTCAACTTTATTGTCAGTTTTCATGAACGTACAGGACATACATAAAAAACAACCTGCCATTTCCCTCGATCCCTGGTGCAAGACCCGCATGCAAAAATATAAATATAAACATAAATATATAAAATAAGAATACAAAAAACTAACTAAAGTAAAAAGGTAAAAGGGTCGTGAATATATACAGTCAATATAAACAGTATAAACAGATGGAGGTGTAAGGTGTACAATATACAGTACGAGCAGTGATGAACAGGTAAAAAAATAAAGTTGTTACATGGTACAACTTTGGATGCACGTTGAAAGAAACGCTCAAACTGCTCAAGACATGTATTCATTTGACGGGGTTGTTCTGCATACATGAAACGGTTCAGAGTCACTAAAGACAATACACAAATGACGTGGAGTTTTGAAAGACTTGCGAGCGCAAACTGAGTAAACATGTCGAGGTTTATTGGGGTGGTGTGATAATCACCTGCAAACAGACAAATTAAATTATGTCTCGTGGTGCACAAAGTAGTTTGTCATAGTTTGTTTGTTGTTTGTTGGTAGTTTGTGTGTGCGTGTCGATTCCACGAAAAAAGGGGGAAAAGGTGCATTTATTTAATAAAAATGCACATCCTGCCAAACACAGAGTGAGTTCATACCTTCATCTGTAACCCAAGCCTTAACCGCCACAGACAACAGCAACTACAACGGCAACATGCCACAACTGAGATAAAACATAGGAACATTCCATTTTTTTTGCAAATGACAATTTGCAACTGGCCGTACAAATGGGACAGATGTGATTGTGTGCCAATTCAAATATTGTATGCCATCTTTTTGTACAATTCTGCACATTTCCTTGTAGGTATTGGATATGGACAGCTCGTCATCAAACTCTATGACTTTTGCTATATTGTAATCCAAGCCTGGGCCCTCCTGTACCTGATATTCTCCTTCAGTGCCCTGCTCCCCTGGGCCCACTGTGGGAACAGCTGGAACACAGGTAAGGCTGAGCTTGTGCTGTTCATTTGTTTGCAGAAACATGTTAACATTAGAGTATAGGAGCTGGACCCTCTGCAGTACACATTGACCAGCAGTGAAATGTGAATCAGCTGACGACCAGATGGCTTGACAACGAAGGATGGAATGTGATTTTACACCGACTGATAGGCTGCTTGTTACGCTTGTTGTGCCTGTTTTCCAAGGCTGTTAAATTAATTAAACCTTTTTTCCTTTTAACCAGATAACTGTGTGGATTTGCAGCATTCATATTCTAATATCACTATGGGAAACTTTACCAACACCACCTCGGCAGCTACAGAGTTTTGGGAGTGAGTGAATATAATAATATGTATTTCCTCGACATTGACATCATTATACTCTACACTTTATCATACTTCATGCATCAAACTTATAAAACATATTTAGCTTAAACCTGCACTGTCACCTTTCTACTGCAGATATTTACTCGCAAAAGTTTCTCAAGCATAAAAAAGCTCCAGGCTCAAGTCTCTGGGCTTTTTTCATCCTGGGAATTATTCTCTGTGAATCACAAGTCCACTTTTGTGTGGGAAACCAGGCTGACTAGCAGGAACCAGCAACCATGAACCAGAAATAAAGTACAGTGGACAGTGGCTGTCTCAGAAATTAATACAGCTACAGAAACAAAAACTGTAGCTACAACTCAAGCCACTAGAAACTGCTAACGGAGAAATATGTGCTGTGCAGGTTTAGCTAGCTTTACAGGTTTAATAGATTTGCAACTTTGCAGATCTCCTAAGGATGTACTATTGTGGATCTGTGACATACAGGTTAGTTTGGGCAATTATCTTCTTCATGTGTTGTTGAAGTCCAAAGGCTCCAGGGGTTTTACACCCCTGGAAGAGATTGTATTATTCTAAATGTAAATATGTTTAAATGTCAAGACGCCGGGCGCTGTCCATCTCTGGAGGCATCGATGAGCTGGGCATTGTCAAGTGGGAGCTGGCCTTGTGTCTTCTGGCCTGCTGGACAATGTGCTACTTCAGTATCTGGAAAGGTGTCAAGTCTTCAGGAAAGGTGGCGCTTGTCTTTATCATTTCATGACAAGCAAAGAAGCAGTCAAATACAACTCTGACTCCAATCACACGTGACGACCACCATTCGATGCACAGTGAGGTTCACCGAAGTCTCCCGCCCCTTTAGGTGGTGTACTTCACCGCGGTGTTCCCCTACGTGATGCTGCTGGTTCTGCTCATCAGAGGAGTGACACTACCGGGAGCTTGGGAAGGAATTAAGTACTACCTGTATCCAGACATAGATCGTTTGGCTGCCCTTGAGGTAGAGTACTGCATACAGGCTGTGTGCATTGCACAATGACCCCAATTGGTTCTTTTGCTCCATTCGGTATTTTCTTCATGACAAAGTGTAAAGTAAATCCATTAACAGGTTATGATTAAGAGACCACACTCTGGGTGATGGAATGGATAGCAATGCAAAGTTCCAGTCACGTAGGAGAATTGATTCATCATTTTAAAATGCAAAAACTAAAATGCAAAACCTTTTAAAACTGCAAAAACTGATATTGTTTTGAACTTGTGATCACACAGGTCTGGGTAGAGGCGGGATCTCAAATATTCTTCTCCTTCAGCCTGGCCTCTGGAACGATGGTCGTTTTGGGAAGCTACAATGGTGTCAACAATAATTGTTACAAGTAAAGTCCAGTTTCTAGTCTTTCAGTCCTTTTCAAAGTAGATAGGCTGAATAAAATAAGTGCACATATCATGGATTATATATGTTGTATTTGTATTTTGTATTTGTATTGTTCTGAGCTGTTTTTACTGTGACCACTAGGGACACTTTTCTGCTGTGCCTGCTCAACAGTGGAACCAGTTTTGTGGCTGGGTTTGTTGTTTTCTCTGTACTTGGATTCATGGCAGAACATAAAGGTGTTACTGTTGACGTGGTGGTTGACTCAGGTAGTGCATTATATTTTGCATGACTTCAGTT
This sequence comes from Urophycis floridana, assembly GCA_027123135.1. Taxonomy (NCBI): domain Eukaryota; kingdom Metazoa; phylum Chordata; class Actinopteri; order Gadiformes; family Phycidae; genus Urophycis; species Urophycis floridana. Next base: position 1,231,081 of record JAOPUI010000133.1, on the reverse strand, counting down.
GCGATTTTGAATGAAAAACTATGAATATGTAAATATTCAGCTTTTTTCAGATTTTTCTTTTACAGTGTGTATTCATTAACAGAATAAGCGCAATGATAAATATATAAAATAAAGTACGCCTAATTACCAAAATGTAAGGGTAAAATTGCATTTATGCATATGCATACATACTTAAGAGTTAAGAGTATAGGACTGTAATTACCATAGACCATAATTGCTTTCTCCCACATCCACATTTGTAGTTTTCATCACAATGGCGTTCAATCATTGTTAGCAATTTCCCTTTCCAATTTGAACTTAAATTCACTTCCTCTCTCATCTCTACCAACAAAGGTCCTGGCTTGGCATTCATCGCATATCCCCAAGCAACAGCCCTGATGCCGCTGCCTCAATTCTGGACTGTTTGCTTTTTCCTGATGCTTCTCATGCTCAGCGTGGACACACATGTATGCAAATGATGTTGCAGGAGTCAGTGATTTGTGTTGTGTTGACGTGTTGCAGACTGGTGTTTTCAGTGTCATATGTGTGTGTGTGTGTTTCCAGTTTGTGACGGTGGAGTGTTTCATCACTTCGGTCAGCGACCTGTTTCCCAAACGCTTTCGCCCACCGGGAAGGAGTGAACTCTTTGTTCTTTTCATCTGTGTTTCAACCTATCTGGTACAACTGCTTTTGGTCACTGAGGTAAGAAAAAAGTATTGCAATGATGAAAAACAGATTGACAATTGTCATCTGAACGTTTCGTGCCTTAATTCGTGCCAAAAAAAAGCCAGGGCAAAGCACCTCTCTCATTTGATTAGCAAACACTCTAATAGACCCAACATTTTATTTAGCACTATTAACTCTTTTATCAACCCTCTTAATCCCCCAGTTGCTGATGTATCTACTGATATCAAGTTTTTCACTGACAAAATAGAGAACATCAGATCATTGTTTACCCCCTCCTCATCACCCACTCCACCAGATTACTCTGGTGCACCAGTTATTTTTAAGGAATTTCAGCCCATTTTTCTCACTGAACCCACTCCATATGAAACCCACTGCATCCCCCCATGATGCCATTCCCTCCTCTATCATAAAGGATGTTTTTGATGCAGTTGGCCCCTCAATTCAGATAATTCTAAACTCATGCCTCGCATCCGGCACTATCTCTACATGTTTTAAGCATGCAGTTGTCCAACCCTTGCTTAAAAAACACAACCTTGATGCTAAATGCCTGAAAAATTACCGCCCCCATATCTAAGCTTCCTTTTATTTCTAAAGTGCTAGAGAAAGCTGTAAGTTCTGTGAAAGTTTTAAATCCCTTCACAGCACAGAAACAGCCCTGCTTAAAGTATCTAATGATCTGCTCCTCACTCTGTTGATAATGCCATCTTGATACTACTTGACCTTAGTGCTGCTTTTGACACCGTAGGTCACAACATCCTCCTCACCCGCCTGGACCAGCACGTGGGCATTAGGGAGACTGCACTACTTTGGTTCAGCTCTTACCTTAAACATAGGACTTTCTCTGTCTCTATTGGCCAGTTCTCTACATCACCTGACCCTGTCTCTTATGGGGTCCCTCAGGGGTCCATCCTGGGTCCCATGCTCTTCAGCCTGTATATGCTCCCTCTGGGTGATATTATAAGAAAGCATAACATCTCTTTTCACCTCTATGCCGATGATTCTCAGCTGTACCTGCCTTTAAAATCTAGGGACTCCATCCAGTCTCTCCTGGTCTGTCAAGAACACATAAGAAACTGGATGGCTAACAACTTTCTCCAGCTAAATGGTGACAAGACAAAAGTCATAATTTTTGGTCCCCCCAAGGCAAGATGCACTGTACTAAATAATTTAGGTCACCTCGCTCCACTTGTCACACCCTACACCAGAAACCTGGGTGTCATCCTTGACTCCGAACTCTGTCTTGACAAACAGATTAGCAATGTTGTCAAATATAGTTTTTATCAACTCAGAGTGAACTCCCGCCTCAAATCCTTCCTATCCCATAACGACCTGGAGATAGTTATCCATGCCTTCATTACATCACGGCTGGATTATTGCAATTCCCTCAACCTTGGCCTCCCTCAATTCTCACTCAGACGTCTACAGCTGGTCCAAAATGCAGCCGCACGTCTTTTAACTGGCACCAGGAGGCGTGAGCACATCACCCCCATTCTGGCCTCCTTGCACTGGCTCCATATTCATTTTAAGATACAGTTTAAAGTTTTATTATTTCTTTTTAAGGCACTCAATGGGCTGGCCCCAACCTACATTACTGACCTTGGACAACCCCACTCAGTCCAAAGGTCCCTCTGATCTTCCAACAAAGGGCTTCTGCATGTGCCACGCTCACGGCTCAATGAGAGAGGTGTCAGGGCCTTTGCTGTCATTAGATCCGCCCCCTCCATTTCTGCCTTCAAGTCTAGGCTAAAAACCCACTTTTACTCCCTGGCCATCCTTGCCCCCTAACCATTTACCTACTGTTCATGTCTACATGGTGTGCCCTGATATTGAATGTTCCCCTTTTTTGTATTGATATTAGGACTTCTGGTCAAATTGTATTGTTGTATTGTAATATATTTTTGCTATTTGTCTTTTATTTATTGACATTGTACAGCACTTTGTTCAGTGTATGCTGTGTGTAAATGTGCTCTATAAAGTAAACTTACTTATTTACTTACTAATTAATTTTCCCGTTTGTACATTCCCTAGGGTGGCATCTACATATTTCAGCTGATTGATTATTATTCCTGTAATAGAATGTGTACAGACATGATGGCAACATTTGAATGTTTGGCAATGGGCTGGATATTTGGTAAGAATATGCTACTACTAATACTAGTATCATTGTGCGTGTACATTCTCCAGTCTTACTTTCATCCACTGCAAATTGTGTTGGAAAAGCCTTCTTTTCAAGTTGGTGTCTGGATAATGTGTACAGGAGCCGACAGATTGTGCGACATCATTAAGGACATGACAGCAACACGGCCAAGTGTTTACTTCAAACTGTGTTGGAAGTATTTTGTTCCATTTTTGGTACTGGTAAGTCATCTCCTGTCTAGCATTATTGTATGAGTAATTATTTGCCCTGATTAGCAACAGGCATAATGTCCATGGAACCTTCACAAGCATTGTCTGTGATTCCACAGGGCTCCGTCATTGTGTATATGACGAATTACTCACAAATGGAGATTTCTTCTACGTATGTTTTCCCCTTTTGGGCCCACGCACTGGGTTGGGTCATGTCAATGTCTTCTATCATCATGGTGCCACTGTTTGCCATTGTCCAGATCTGTCGTGGGACAGGGCCCTTGAAACAGGTCAGTGTTTCGTACATCATCTTGTTCATCATATTTCTATTATCAGATCATATATCATCTTATCAGTCATCTGATCATCAGCTGATTATGAGTGGACAACATTGTTTTGACTAGTGTTGATTTAATAAATAATAATATTTGCATGATACATTGTAATGTATGTTATGCTGATATTTCTATATCGCAAAAATCATGGCTACTCATTCTCGTTAGCACCCTTACGTCATCACAGTGCCGGCAAAGGCACTCAGATCTGTTGCCAGATCTGAGGTGCAAAACGAGCAATGCAAGGTCTCAAAATGAGCTCACTGTACAGGGTTATCCATAATAAGATCATAAATTGAACTCCTACTAGACTTTTCATAAATTGAATTACACACTGACACGAAACCCAGACACGGCAGGTTCTAAGTTAATATTGTCATTTTGCACCGACACTGTACTTTCAACAAGTGTTAAAACTTGGTATTACTTATGGTTTGAGTGGGATCTAGCAGCACCAGCGTTTGCTTGAGAATTAACTGATTCAACATTGTGTCAGCTACGTAATACTAGGTTAAAGACAGCTAAACTGTATGAAACACTGCACAGGGCAGTCCAAGTAAATGAAAACTCCAATGCTATGCATTTTTGGATTGGGATACAATATAGTTTTCTTATTAAATGACACATTCAGCAGTGCATAGATGGGTCAGTATTGTAAGATGTTTTTGACTTTGCCTTTTCAGCGTTTATCCATCCTTTGTCAACCTATTGAAGATCCAACCAAGCAGGACACCAAGATGCGAGACTTTGAGACAAACAAGGAGCTGATGATGATAAAAGAATCCCAGCCAAAAATGTAGACATTTTATCACTGGCATTTTATTGATCTATTCATATAATAAAAACAATGGCTAATTAAGAATAAGTAAAGCTGTGTCAATGTAATGTCAAACCAAAGTACTGTACATTTTACAAATGTATTACAAATGTATTGTAGGTCTGGAACATGGTCTGTAAAGAAGATATAGATATTCCTTTCTTAATCCCCCTTATTGTGACAATACGGGGTTGAGTGGAGACAAGCGCGAGACCAGGCAACATAAACGGAACAGAGTTTATTTAAGTGTCGG